>CANYBF010760344.1:0-37318 GCA_948192965.1 Dalechampia spathulata
TGATATTCACCTTAATACTTTACTTAATCACAATCATTCAATAATTCACCTTTCATTAACCTTTATATTTATCATCAAACTCTATTTTATATCATCCTTGATATTTAATCATTTAATATTTAAACCATTAAACTTGATTTAACAATTATCTATCTTAAATATATTTGTTTCAACATTCCTTTCTTTTGTTTAATCTTATATAACATATCCTTTAGACCTTTCCAAATTATCATTTAATAAAATATGTAACTTTAACTTATTTATTTAACATCGATATCAATCTCATATTTAAGTCATCTTTAAAAATTCACATTTTATTTTCCATGCCGTTATCCTCTTTACTTTGATCTATCCTCATACTTAACCAATAATTCTTTATATTTCATTATTATGATGACTCATAATACTTTCAATAATTATTCTCATATTTATTTCTTAATTATTTAAATATTATTATGAAGTCATCATTTATCATTTACTACCTTATCCCTTAATCAACTTTCAATAATTCTAAGTCTTAATTATTCCTTCCATTTAACCCTATTTATAACTTAACTCATTAAAATTCTTAAAATCATTAATCATACTTAATTTATAACTCAATTAAAATCCATGACTTAAAATTTTCAAAAATTGCATTATATTTCACTTTAATTTTCCTTTTTAATCATCATTCTTAAGTATTACTTAAGCTTATCTTACACCATCAATTAATTACTTCTTAAAGCTTCTAATAATGCTTAATTCACATAATAAATAAATCATTTAAGCCCCTTTGATCAACATTGATGTGTACTTCCTATACCATCCACTTAAACATATTAAAATATCCATTAAGTCCATGTCTTTTAAAATGCAATATGCACAATCTTTTATTTATTAATATATCTCTACTTCCACTTTAATTCTTAATCATAGAATTAAATCATCAATCCAAATGCCATTTAAATCTTTACATTTATTATAATCATATACTTCTAATTCAATCCCCTTACATCTTTCATAAATGTTTTTGTCCTTATTCATTTATTATGTCCTCCTTTGTCTTTATTCATTTTAATGTCTCATACCTATCTTATCCTTATTATAATAATTCAATTCCTTCTTCAATTAATATCCATACATTAATTTATTAATCAACTATAAGTCATTTAACTCAAATATCTTAATCAATCACTTAATAAATCTTAATCCATCTTAAACCATCATTTATCTTAACTTAACTTACCTTAACTTAATTAATTACTTATTAATCTTATAATTCCTTTAATCCTGCATTTAATTTACCATTTTAACCATCTTTTACCTTCGTAAATTCATCCATATCAAGACCATCAAAAGAACAACCACACACACACCACAATCCACTAATAATCAATCACTTAACATCACCAATTAACTAAATCATCAAACTAAAAGCTAAAAACTACTAATCCACCTCTAAACATTCTGCCATAATAAGATTATACCCAAAATAATTCTGCCAAAATATAACATACTCAAAAACACATGGATCTTCAAGATCCAACATCAACTAAACTCACTTTTTAGCAAATAAGTCAAAAATTAAGTTAAAATTCACTTCTTTATGATCTAACATCCGATCTACAAGAATCTCTTCACCAAAATTCATTTTTCTAGCCTCCCATATACATGCATGTACCTTCCAAAAAAGATCCATGAAGAAAAATATAGATTAGTTAATATAGAAGTTTCAGTTTTTAAGAAAAACTCATGAACAAGGAGCTTTGAACTTACACTTTGAAGATCAAGGAGGAAGTGATTTGGCCTTTCAATAGTATTTTAGCTCAACATCAAAGTATACTCATATATTTAGCTTAGTAATTTGATTTATGAAGAGAAAGGATGAAGAAGATGGAGAGTATTTTTGGTTTCCTTATGAAGAATGAAGAAAAACATAAAGAAAAGTAAGAAAATGAAAGTAAAAAGAAGGAATACATGGAGAGCATTTTAGTCATGAAGGAAAGGATGAAAGAAATAAAAGAATTAGGTTGCATTCAACCCTAAATTCAGATGGAATATGATGTATAAATAGGATGAGTGCAAAATAGCTTCCATACACTCATTACATAGGATTCTAGCCCCTTATACATACTATTTTATATAAATACTTGTATTATACCATTTTTCTTCCCTTCTTTCATCAAAATATGTATAGAATACCTATTTTACATTCAAATTTCATATTTTCCAAGTTATTAATCATCAATCCATCATTTAATTAAATAAAACACTCAAATATTCTTCTCTCTCCATCCACTTACACCACTTCCTAATATTCTTTTCCTAATACACATACCTCAATATTTAATTCTTTCCATCACATGTCTCATAATAATACTTTATTATTATCTCAATATATCCATTAAATACTTAATTATACTCTCAATTATTCAATAAATCCAATTATTACATCATCATTCCTATTTATGACATCATCATGACGTCATAAATAAAATTTACTAATTTTACTTTTCCAATATTTTCATATCATTGTATACCTTCACAGATGTATTATAAATCCATAATTAATCATTCTTAATAAAATTAAAATCATAATTAAGCTTATTCACTTACATCATGCTTACATCATCAAGGTTCATTTATGATATCATAAATGCATTTCTAAATTCCATTATACTTTCTTTTCTATACCTTTAAATCTTATGTTAAATAAGTCATCTCAGACATAAATATTCCAATTTCCTTATTTAATATTCCATTATTCACTAATCTATTATTATTTCTATATGTATATATATTACATGTACATTTTTCACTTGTATAATTCATTTATACGATCCTTAATCATACTTAATTTATAAATTATGCATACTCCAAATACAATCATAATTTATCTTAATTCCTCAATTGCATGCATTTCCACACATACATAAATATTCTTGCCTTGATATACGTACAATTTATCACTCGATCCAATTCTACACGTTTAAGCTTATTTTTTTGCATTCGACTTAATCTACTATCATCTTATCATCATTTCTTAATCTCGATGGGTATTTCTTATCATTATCATAATATTTATAATTTTCACCTCAAAATGCATGTTTTTCCATAATTCCATGTCATCATCATATTTTTGATCATATAGGGTATAATTTCATCACCCAAATCATTAATAATTTTCATGCTAAAAATGAGGATGTGACAATAATTTGCCCTTAATTATGATTATTTTGTGGCGACATAGAAAAAAGTCATCAAAATGAGACCTAATCACAATATGAATTTTCATCTAAAAGCAAGAAGAATATCTGATTGATGCACATGTTGAGGCTTAACTCTCATTATGAGGCTTGGAAGATGCTTGTACTAAGGCTTGTAGATTGCTCGTGTTGACACTTACTACTCCATAGGGGAGGATAACTTAATTATAGTACTTATGTTGAGGCTTATAACTTCAATTGGGGTTTGCAACCCTACTAGGGAAGAGGACATAATCCATGGGGGAAAACTTACTTAGAATGCTCATGCTGAGGTTTATAACTCCATGGATGAAGAGAATGTAATCAATTAGGGATATTAAGACTCATGACCTAATTCTGACATCAGAAGCTTGATACTCTAGCTGAAACTCATGAATCTGCTGAAGAGTACTTATTGGGAGCCCAATGCTTAGGTGATATGATCAATGCTAATCATGTGATACTCATGCTAAGGCTTGCAACTCTATTTTAGAGGAAGAAAAATACCCAATACTGCCATTGGGAGCACGATGATTGGGCGAGATGATTAATGCTGATTAGGGTAATGCTCATGCTAAGGCTTGCAATCCAATTCTATTACTGAGAGCTCAATGCTTGGGTGAGTTGATCAATGTTGATCATGGTCAATTATTAGACAAATTGCTTTGTTGCGAGACTCAAAAATCACTTGAAGAATGAGTTTATATGCCTGCTACCAGGGGTTAGGAGTCAAATGCTTGATCTCTTGATCACTGCTAGATTGGGTGGTCAAGTGTGGAACTTAGATGATCAACTACTAGATCAGGTCGGACAACTGCTAGTTCTAAGGTGATCAATTATCAAATCTATGCTTGTACCATCAAACACGTATCTAAGATCTCTAAAGATAGCATTTGGGATCCACTACTAGAATATGACATTGCTTGGTCAACGACTTGATTAAAACTAATTGTTTACTAGATCAATTTCTTATCTATTATAGATATAGAAAAGCAATTTATTAGTGAAATTAGAATTGAAATGGTTTAGAGAAAATACTTGATTTTTTGAGTATCAGTTTGTTGCATTCTAACTAATTTTCTAGATTTTTCAAACGCTGTAGGTCATGAAAATTATATTCACTAAGGAAAAAGTATTCTAAAAATTTTGAAATTTTGGTGAGAAGCCTAATTCCATGAGTGCATCTTCATGAGCATATGGCACAAGTTAGTAGAGCCCCACTGAATTTGTTGCAAATTAGGAAAAATTATTATATGCAGAGCATGTAACACTGCATGCCATGCACATCATGTAGAATCCATAAACCTCGAAGCTTACAATTCAAAAATCACTTTGCCTTTGTACTCAAAATTGAGTTTCTCTAAACTCCAACACATAAAATTCATCACTTCTTCAAAAATGGCTAGAATTATGATGCAGCTTACACCCTAAGACTTGAAATCCATCTTGAGCTATGCTTTAACCAAGCATACAACTTGTGACCCTTATTATAGAGCTTCTTACAGTGAACCAAATACTAAGACATTTGCCTTAGACTCTCAAAGGTCTTGAGCTCCTTCTGAGAAGGTAAGTTTCTCTTATTTTGGTTTGGCTTTTTTGGTATTTTGAAAGTTGAGTTTTGATGCATTTTTGGTGCATTTAGGCTAGTATTTAGCTCAAATATGATGCTAGGCTAGGGTTATGATTAGGTTTGAAGGAAATAATAGAGAGGTTTCATGAAAAATTACAATTTTTCAAATGGGTTAAACTATATATTATGCATATAGCATTATGTATGCTGCACATAGTCTATATATGGTGGACATGGTTATATGTTATGCATATAACAAGCAAAATTTAGCCAAAAGAGAGATTTTCAATGATTTTATTAGTGATTAGCTAGTTTAGGCAATCATAGGCATGAATTGATGATTTTTAAGGTTAAAGGAGGAACTCTGAACCTCTTATATAGCATGTAGTCTATGAAATTAGTTTGAAAGCTAACCTAAATTTTTATAACTTGTAGAGGGAGAGAACCATCATTGGAGCTAGTAGCATTTGAGGGGTGTATAAGTGGTACTCACAGCTACCATAAGAGGTTTATGTTTGAGTAGACCACAGCTACTTCAACCAATACATCTCTTGCTTCATAAGCATAAAGAAGAAATGTAATAGATTCATCATCACTATTATGGTAGAGAGATGGATGGGCTCTGCTTATACCTTCCACCTATTGGTAGGAGAGATAACTATCACTTTAGGAATCTTCATTGAGATCATCAGGCTGAAGTGCGCTAGATTGCCTATCCTGTTCGATGCTAGGCTGACATTACCACATTAGGCATACGATACCATCTTCACTCTATTAGGTGTCTCATCTAACATGAGAGGAAGATATAGCATATCCTATGACTATCTCTGGGAGGTAATTTTGGTAAAGATGCTTGGTAGGATGATCTCTATTAAGTAGTATACCTATAGTTTTCTATTGTACATGCTGGGGTGCACACTGTTCAATGACACAAGGAACAATGTCTATATATCCTTACTATATGTATGATTTGGCCATGATTGGCATATTAGATTAGGCCAGCATCAACCTGGCCCATTTGATGCAAGGGCTAAATCTCTACAGTTGGTAGTGCAAAGATTTATTCATTAATTATTGGTAAGTTGTTAAGGTGAGCATAATTCTATTGATTTTTGAACTGCTATGACTTCTATCAAGTTTATCACTGACTATATGTATTGATCTTGTAGATCATGGCTTATGAGCTTGGGTTATTGCTACAACCTAAAATTCTACATAGATTATCGCTTGGCTTCCCACGCATGTAGGCATGGTATGTATTATGTTAGAGACCTAGCTAAACCCTAGGATCAGGTAAGAAGAAAGCAATTTTGTTAGCATAAAACTGAATTGAACTAGTTTAGATGATACTTGAGCAAGTGTACTACTGACTATTGTTATTATTTTAAATAGGTTTACCCCTACCCCTGGAGCAATATGTTGTTGTAGCCAGAACACTTGACTAGTTCATCTTGCAAGGATGAGTGTCACATGCTTTTGGAGAGCCTAGAGTGTCAGCTATTCTATCTAGGTGAGCGTATTATTGACTAAAACCTACGGCCAGAAGAATGTGTGAAGCCTGCTATACCACAATGAGCTATGTTCTAGGCTTCATATATTGACACAGACCCAAAAGGAATTACTGCATTGATTGGTATGTTTGAGCAAGAGCATTTTTTAGAGTCATCAGTGGACTACCAGACTTTAATCCATATATGACTATTGGGGCATATTAAGCTATCTATATATAGAGGCCAACATGATAAAGCAAGCAAATTTGGTTGCGGTCCCAACACTTTTTGTGGTAGAGGTAGAAACCATGGTTCATCAACTGTTGATAGTTCCTAAGGTGATGGTACCTCAAAGAGATCATGCAGTGCTATGTCTAGAGCGATATCACTGAGACCTAAGCCCTATAGTCTAGATGTGCCCCTTAGATATGAGCATCCCTAGGGCTTCATTAAGGGTTAGCTAATGTGGTCTCAAAACTCACTAATCTATATATATGATGAGTTAGGTCATCAATATAAGACATCCTTTTTGGTACCAATAAGGGATAAGATCGAGTTCATCTACCAAATACCACTCATGTGAATAGACAAAGTGCATCAGCATGCTACTGATTCTGCTGATTTAACATGTGCTTAACAAATGCAGGTAACTTGGGATGCCTTGGCTGATGCTACAAGGTTGTTAATGAGACTGTGTTATTATCATAACTCTAAGATATAGGAAATCTAGGTAAGTACCTGTTATTATTATGTTCCTGATTCTTATGTATAGATGCATGACTTATATACTTATATGATTATGTTAATATAGACGAGCCAGCGAGAGGAATGAGATTACTATGCTTGGATGACTGAGCATATGGGTAGAGAGATTGCTCAACTGATAGCATGCCTGAAGTGGTATAACATTGAAGTCCTTGATAGTCCTAGTCTATGTGAGGAGCAATCAGGAGATGATAATGCTTAGAGTAGACATGACATCAGATTCCATATGCATGGTGTCAAAACTCTGTAGCTTCTGTATTAGAACATAAGATAGAGTAACATAGCCTAGCATGAAGGCCTAGTACACTTGGGCTATGGTGTACGAACATTTAAAACTGTTAATTGCTCAAACTCCATATATTTTAGATTTATTTGTAAAAATCCAAAATACTTGCTATTATACTCTTCTACAAAAGTATCATGCATTATGCTTTTATGCTAAAACATAACATGTTTGTTCTTCTATGCAAAAATATACAATAACTCAATAATCACTCTTTACTTTCTACACCATGTCTTGCTAGTAGGGCAATACTAAGTGGGGCAAGCTTAATAAGTTTAGACTATAGTATCTAAAGATATTCTAGCAAGTCTCCATAAATACTGATTTTTTGCATACCATTGTATAGTTCTAGGATCCAGCAACCCATGTCTTTTAGCTCGGGCACATGGAGCTATATCCAATGTACAAGTAGTTTATTGCTATCCTCAAAGTCATTTGTAGCATGATGAAAATGCTAGTGATACTGGTGCCTACTGAGGAGGCAATCCTATATTTGATTAAGGTATTCAATATTAGTCTGATGATAGTAAGATCACTACTGACTGTAGAGGGCTCTATAAATTTCACTGCTATCTTCTGATTGTGTAGCCACAGGGTGGTAACTACCTTTTCATGGTTGTGAGTGGCAAGATTTAGATTGTTAGTACAATTTCTATTATTAGATCCATCTAACCACGGGGATCTGATGATTAGTCTAGTGATAGACTAGATGGAGGAGGTTCAGACCCCTTGTTCGATGATCATGGTAGAGATAATTCTTAGGCTAGATAGAGTGAGGCAAGGTTAGTCTAGATACCTAAATGAAAGCCTACTTCTGCTATAGATATGGATTCTAAGTCACCTTTATTGGTTTTTAACTTAGAAAAGCTAGACTTTTGCCTTAACTTTTGCATGAGACATCTCTTATAAGGTTTTTAGCTCATTGAGCAATTTGATTCAGTAGGTCATTCTAATTTTTACCTGAGCAACCTTTTGTAAGGTTTTCAACCTAACAATTTTTCTTAGCACCACCACTGGGTGATCCACAGAGGTACACACCTTATAGCCATATGAGCAGAGGTTACACCTTTAGAGAGGTGAGGACACTGACATTCAACTGCTAGGTTTAATGGATGGGAGCTATCCCAAAGAGTGAGGTTAGGTGGACCTATCCTTGGTGGTACATACAACACTTGACCATGAGGACATACATAGACTACATTTTGCTATCAAAATTTAGATGTTGCACATATTACAACCTTGCCAGAGTTTGTCATCAGTATAGCTATACACAGACTCTTCTTTAATTGATGGAGTTTAAGGGAGGACAACTGCTATCATGATTTCTAGAGCATGTAGAGATGACCTAGCCTCATCACAGGATCGTGCTGGTAGAGATCCCTAGAGCTAGATTTGCTATGAACGATGAGTATAAGCTATGGGTGCTGCGCCATGCTTAGAATTTTGTACTGTAAAAACTGTTAAGCAACAAAATTATATGTAATAAAGAAAGACAATGCCTTATGTTGGAAATTAGTATTACTTATGGCTAAGTTTATGAATATGTATTCTATTTGCATTGATGAGTTATAAACATTTGCATGGAAAATGTTAAAAGTAGCATAAAATCCCTCAATATGCATTAGACTTAACCCTATCATTGACCAGTCTTGTGCAAGATTTTTTGATCAATTATTCTAACACTCTCCTTTTACTTTTAAGAGCTCTAAGTTTTGTATGAGCCATCCAAGCAGATTTTCAACTCATCAAGCATGCACTTTTTTCTTATGTTTTAACTTTTGTGTGAACCGCCGATACAAGTTTTTAGCTCACTAGACTTTCATTTTTATTTTGCTCTTCTTTTTGCCCTTTACTCTAGAGAAAATACTTTTTCAGCCAATCAAGGTTAACAGGCTTAAAGAACTTGTTCCCTTCTAAGTTTGAGATATGGATGATGCTTTTGGATAAAATCTTCTTAATCAAGAATGGACCCTCCCAATTAGGTTTGAACTTTCTATATAGGTTATGGATAGCCAATCTGACTTACTTGAGAATCAGATCACCTTCTTGTATGGTAACAAGATTGACCTTCTTATTAAAAACATTCATTATGTGTTTCTCGTAAAGCTATAAATGATTAAAGGTCTTCAACCACTTCTCATCAATAGGAACTATCTGTTCATATATACCTCTCTTCTACTAAGCCTCTAGCAATTGAGTTTCCAGAATAGCCTAAAGTGACTTTAACTCCACTTTGACTGATAATATGGCTTTTGTCTCATAAACCAGAGAATAGGGGGTAGCACCCGTAAAACTCCTTGTAGTGATTTTGTAACCCCATAAAGCGAACGATAACTGCTCATGCTAATCTAGATTAAGTCTGAACTATCTTGACTAAGATCTACTTGATTATCTTATTAGCTGCTTCGACTACCCCATTAGCTTAAGGGTAATATGGAGAAGATCAGTGATGATCAGTCCTATATCTTTCTAGTAAATACAACACTTGGCCCTGGAATTGTACTCCATTATTAGACATTAAGTAATATGGTACCCCATATTGGTATATGAGATTCTTCTTTATAAACTTGGCAACCTGCTTTACCCCAGTTTGTTGTAGGATTCTACCTCCACCCACTTATAGAAGTAGTCAACAGCCACCAATATAGTTTTTATTTATAGTTTTTATTTATAGACCCATCTAGCTATGAGGATCTGATGATTAGTCTTATCATAGACTAGAAGGAGGAGGGTTAGACCCCTTATTAGATGATCATGGCAGAGACAATGCTTAGGCTAGATAGAGCAAGGCAAGGTCAGTCTAGATACCTTAATGAAAGTTTGCTTCTACTATAGATGTCATTTCTAAGTCACCTTTGTTGGTTTTCAACTTAGAAAAGCTAGACTTTTGTCCTAACTTTTGCATGAGACATCGCTTGTAAGGTTTTTAGGTAATTAAGCAATTTGATTCAGTAGGTCATTCTAATTTTTACCTAAGCAGCCTTTTGCAAGGATTTTAACCTAACAATTTTTTTTTACAAATCTGTCTCCAGAAGAAGCTGGGGATCTTGGTACTACCATCGGGTGATCCATAGAGGTACACACCTCATAGCCATATGAGGAGAGGCTATACCTTTGGAGAGGTGAGGACACTGATATTCAACTATTAGGTTGAGTGGATAGGAGCTATCCTAGAGAGTGAGGTCAGGTAGACCCATCCTTGGTTATACATACAACACATGACCATGAGGACATACATAAACTCCATTTTGCTATCAAGATTCAGATGTTGCTTTCATTACAATCTTGCTAAAGTTTATCATCAGGATAGCCATACACAGACTATTCTTTAATTGATAAAGTTTAAGGGAGGACAATTGCTATCATGCTTTTTGGAGCATGTAGAGAAGACCTAGCCTCATTACAAGATTATGCTAGCAGAGATCCTTAGAGCTGGATCTGCTATGGATGATGAGTATAATGGGTGTCATGTGACGCTTAGGATTCTATATTGCATAAACTATTAGGAAACAAAATTATATACAATAAAGAAAGAAAATGCTTTATATTTGAAATTAGTATTACTTATGGCTAAGCTCATGAACATGCATTCCTTTTGCATTGATGAGATACAAACATTTGCATGACAAATGTTAAATGTAACATAGAAGCCCTTGATATGCATCAGGCTTAACCCCTATCATTGACTAGTCTCATGCAAGATTTTCTAATCAATTATTTTAACACTTTCCTTTTTCTTTTAAGAGCTTTAAGTTTTACGTGAGCCATCCAAGTAGATTTTCAACTCATCGATCATGTACTTTTTTCTTATATCTTAACTTTCACGTGAACCGCCTATATAAGTTTTCAGCTTACTAGAATTTCATTTTTATTTTTCTTTTCTTTTTACCCTTTACTCTAGACAAAATAATTATTTAGCTAATCAAGGTTAATAGGCTTAAAGAACTCATTCCCTTCCAAGTTTGAGATGTAGATGATGCCTTTGGATAAAATCTTCTTAATCAGGAATGGCCCTCTTAGTTAGATCTAAACTTTCTATGCAGGTTATGGATAGCGAATCTGACTTACTTGAGAATCAAATCACCTTACCATATAGCAATAAGCTTGACCTTCTTATTAGACACATTTGTCATGTGCTTCTTGTAAAGCTGTAAATGAAAAGTCTTCAACCACTTCTCATCAATAAGAACTATCTATTCATATATAGCCCTCTTCCACTTAGCCTCTAACAACTAAGCTTCCAGAATAATCCAAAGTGACTTTAGCTCCACTTTAATTGATAATATGGCTTCTATCTCGTAAACCATAGAATAGGGGGTAGCACCCATAGGACTCCTTGCAGTGATTTTGTAACCCCATAAAGCAAATGATAACTGCTCATGCTAATCTTGATAAGTTTGAAGTATCTTGACCAAGATCCACTTGATCATCTTATTAGTCGCTTTGACTGCCTCATTAGCTTAAGGGTGATATGGAGAAGATTGATGATGCTCAATCCTATATCTTTATAGTAAATACAACACTTGGCCCTGGAATTGCACTCCATTATTGGACACTAAGTAATGCGGTATCCCATATCGGCATATGAGATTCTTATCTATAAACTTGGTAACCTACTTTGCCTAAGTTTATTGTAGGATTCTACCTCCACCCACTTAGAGAAGAAGTTGATAGCCACAAATATGTATTAATGCCCATTAGAAGCATTAGGATGGATCCCACCCATAATGTCAATTCTTCAAGCTTAGAAAGGCCATGGTGTCATTAAATTCTTCATTCAACCAATGGTACATAATTTAGATCTTCATGAATCTAACACTTATGACATCACCACATAAACTGTATAGAGTCTGTCTCCATGGTAAGCCAAAAATACCCTTTGTGCAAGATTTTTTATATAGAGTAAACCCATTCATGTAAGGCCCATAAATGCTAATGTGTATTGTCTGTATGATTATTTTGATATCCTTCCTTGATATGCATCAAAGTTACATACCATCAATTATTTTTCTATAGAGAACACCCTGATGCTAGGTAAAGTTAGCTACTAACCTCTGCAAAGCTAGCTTATCAGTCTTGTTGGCTTCCTCCAGATAAGCATCGGTTCTCAGAAAATTCATGATATTAGCATACCATGGAGTCTCATCTTGCTCATTTAGTGCCATAACCTATTCTCCTTCATAGTAGGGAATCCTCAATTGCTTGATGAACATAAGTTAAATTTGACATTATGATTGTTCATATACTAAAGCTAGTGTAGCCAAGGTATCAACCATTTGATAATCATTATGCAGAGTATGAATAAACTTATATGAGTTGAAATTATAAATCATGAGCTTCATGTATTTAGTGTATGGCTTGAGCCTTTCTTCTCTAGCATCCTACTCAATCATGGACTGGTTAATGACAAGCATCAAATCATTAAACACCTCTATATCTTAGGCACTAATCATTAGCAATGCTTCAAGCTCAAATAAACATGCTTCATACTTAACCATGTTATTGGTGACTTGGAAGTTTAGCCACTTTGAAAGCATGATCAGTTCACCATTAGGAGTGATCAACATAACCGATATGCTTACACCTCTTCTATTGACTGTGCTATTAAAGTGCAACTGCCATTTTTAAACATCAACTTCCCCTAAATGCTTATCTAAAAATTCTAGTCAAAATTTTTGGAGTCATCCACCAGTCTGGATGCTAAGAATTCTATAATCGCTTTACCTTTGATCACCTTCTTAATGATGTACTGCACATCAAACTCTGATAACAGGATCAGCCACTTGGAAAGCTTCCCCACCAGTGAAGAAGCTTCATACAAGTACTTCATAGGATTAACTTTGGAGATTGCTTGAACTTGTTATGATTGGAAGTAATGTCTAATCTTCTTAGTGACCTAGACGATAGCCATGCACAGCTTCTCAATAGTGTTGTACTTGCACTTTATTGACAATTGCTTCTTACTTAGATAGTAAATGACATACTTAATTTAAGCTTCATTCTCTTAAGCAACCATAGCTCCTACTGATTCCTCCTTTAAAGCTAGACAAAGCAATAATGGTTTCCCTTGTCAAGGCAGCTGTAGAATTAGTGGGTTAGAGAGGTAATGCTTTACCTTCTCAAATGTGAATTAGCAGTTCTCATCCTAAACCAAAGGTTGGTTCTTCCTCAAAAGCTTGAAGATATGCTCTCATATGGTATTGAGCTTAGCAATTAATTTACTAATGTACTGGAGCTGTCCTAGGAATCCCCTAACTTTGATCTTAATTCTAGGAATAAGTATCTCATATATCAACTTTGCTTTATCAGAATCTACCTTGATACCCTTTTAGCTAAATATATGACCTAATAGCTTGTCAAACATCACCCTAAATGTGCACTTCTTTGGGTTCATCCTGATCCCATACTTCTCAACCATCATGAGAAATCTATCAAGAGTAGCCAGATGCTCTTCCCTGGTGGGAGAATTCACCATCATGACATCCATGTAGACTTTAACCTCTTTGTGGATTAGATCCTACAATAAGGTTATTGTGGCTCTCTGATAGGTAGCACTTATGTTCTTCAAGCTAAAGGGCATGACCTTGTAGCAATAGGTCCCCTATTCCATGATAAAATCTATCTTCACCTTATTGATAATAGCCACGAGAATTTGATTGTACCCAAAAAATCCATCAGTAAAAGAGTACATAGCACTAGTAGTTGCACTATTAACCAGCATGTCAATATAAGATAAATGAAAGTCAACCTTTGGGCATGCCTTATTCAAATCCCTATAGTCTATGTAGACCCTAACCCTACCACCTTTCTTAGGAACCAAAACCATATTAGTTAATCATTTGAGTTGGTTAACCACTTCAAAGAACTTTGCATCTAATTGCTTTTGGATATCATCCTTAACCTCCTGAGCCCATTCTGGTTGAAGTTGATGCAACTTCTACTTGACTGGATTGAACTCAGACTTGATCAAAATTTTGTATTCCATTATAGTTTTATTGACACCCGACATGTCTTCATAGCCTAGAGCAAAGGCTTTTTATTTGCTATTTAAGCACTTTCATGATTTTTGTTCTCTCATCATAGGTTAAGTTAAATGCAATCTAAAGAGCACAAGGCTTGCCATCTATGCTAATGTTAATAGTTTTTATACATGATAGATTAATGTCAAAAATGCTCATATATTGCTCATGTTCATGCACAATGCCATTAGAATACACATTGCAAACATAAGCAAAACTAATTTTTCACTAGAAATAAGGAAATCATCATCTTCATATATAAGCTCATCAAAAGTACTATCTACTAAGGTGGAACTATCCTTATAGACCTTCTGAAGAAGTAGATCTTCAATATGTAAGCTCTGTAGCTTGGTCTCCAATGCAAAAATTGTAATGGGTTACCAATAAATGTCATTATTACTTATTCAATGTACTTGAAAGGTTATTAACTAAATAATGAATTCCAAGATATTAGAACAATACAAAGGAATTCATAAAGAGTTTATGAAATGAGATTCTTATTGTATGTAAATGTTCAATATCTAAATTATCCCTGATCAATGTATTAATAAGAATGAATATTATTAATGTGGTTAAGATCAACACATATTATACTTCCTTATGGGATGATTCTCATTCATCATGATAAGAGTTGTCTAAAGTGAACATGTAGATGACCAATTTGAGACTAACTCATTGGAGACCTTATCAGTGAGATTTCATATGGATGATTAATTTATGTCTGTGAAATATATCTCACTCATGTCAGTAGTGCAAGTATCCTTAAGGCTTGAGATAAAAAGGTTATCTTAATTATAGATCACTATATTTTGACTCTTATGTTTTATTCCTCCTTAGAAGGCATTCATAACTTAGAGGTTGGATATAGTGTGAAGTAGTTGAAGGCATTTGTTTATCAATAAAGGATTCACCATCCCAGATTAAATGTAGGGGTTTTACCTCATTGATTCATGTAATATTCATTATTCAAAAATCTCTGGCCAGAGTAAAATGCCTATTAATGAATGAGTTTCATAAGGGTATTATGGGAATAAAGATTATGGTACATGAAACATCAAATTTAGAGCATGATCTAAAACACTTGATTATGCATTGAGTTGACATTAATCCATACTAAAACCTAAATGAGATAGTGGATGGTAAAAGGAGTTTATTGCATGGAATCTGGTATGGAAGGGTTGCAGTCAAAATAATGACCTCTTGACATTTAGGTAGTCATGATGTGTTACTAGACACCGCTCTTGATTTACATATGATGTCATTAAATGAAGTTTAATAATATGTTCATATGTTACCAACATGTCAAGAACGTAAAAGGTTGTATACTAAAAGTAAGAGGAATAATAATCTTGAATGGATGTTGATGAAATCATGTTTTATGGTTATGATATAACTTGGATTTTTCATGTTCATTTGAAAGGGCATGAAAATAGCTTCAATTTGACACCAAGATCAATGAAATCTAATAAGTGGAACTCAAGATACAAGTGATTTAAGATGAAATGTTCTACATGCATGGTATATGCAAAATTAGACAAAATTAAATTACTTAATGGTCAATATATGGTTGTCATATAACTTATTCAAGTATGATGAATTAAAAGGAAGTGCATATGATTATCATGTGCTTATGGGAAGGAGATTTAAGTTAGTCACATGTAAGTCAAATGCTAGAAGCATGTGACATGCACATGACTTAACTTATTAAACCTAAACCTAATTAAGGTTATGGTATTAAATTATTTTGGATGCCTCCTTCCTCCATTAATTCCAAGCCACTCAAAGGTCAAGAACAAGAGAAATAATTTAGTTTTTGATAGAAGATTAAGAAGCAAAACCGAATTCATTCTTATTCTTCATTCATTCTTATTATTTTATTTTATTAGTCTCAAAAATAAAACAAGTAATATTGATTACTAATGATTCTTGTTGCTTGTGTGGATAGCTTGGAGATTCTTGACCTTGGGGATTGAAAATTTTGCTACAACTTTTTAGAAGGATAAGAAAGAAGGAGATCTGTATAAAAGTAAGTTTTTGATCTCTTCTTTGATAATCTTCTTTATAATTAATGTGTTATATGAATGGAATTGATAGATCTGATGAATTCATGTATTTCTAAAAGTTTTAAATTATATCTTCTACTACCAAACATGTTTTCATAAACTAACAGTACTATTAGAGCGATTTGGTATTGCAATCTATGCATAGAATACATAAGATTTCAATTTTTATCTATGATTATGGCTTGTGACATTTTCATTTTTGAAGAGGTTATTTTTTGAATTTGGATTTGAAATTTTAACCACTTATGTTTCATTGAATTAAATTAGTTTCTATTAAAAAATAGAATACATAAGTGGACATTTTATGAGATAAAAATTCATATGTCATGCATGCTCTTGTTGATAAGGCTGAATAGATTTGTTATGTTGGTCTTAATGTTCTTACTTGATTATTGCATGCTTAATTATTGAACATATAATAGATCAATTATTTAATGTGTTAACATGATGGTAGAGCATTTTTAAAGAATTATGATTCAATTTAAATGTGATTTTATGGAATTCATGTTCATATGCGCATAGGAAATCCATGTGTAGAAGATTAAGATTTTTCAATATAATTGTTCATGTTTTCTATTAATTCATGTATTTTAATATTTTAGACACATTAGAGGTTTTAAAAATGAAATTTTATTAATTTTAGAGATTAATAAGTATTTTATTTGAATTAAAACTCTTAAAAGGAGCAATTTGAGCATGATAAGGATTCCTATGAGTTTTGACTTTTGTTTTGACTTCTAAGTGATATATTTTATATTTAAAGTGTGATTAAATAATTGATATATTACTGTTTGGATGATTATTTAATTTAATAAATAATTTATTTAAATAGAATTCAAAACATGCAAAACCATATGTTTTCAAATGCAAGCCCAACAACTATTTTAAAAGGCAAAGTTTGTTTGAATTTTAAAATCTAAAAACCTAAATGACATTATGAGAAGATTATTTATTTAAGAATTTTTAATGTATTGATGGATGAATATATGGCATGATGGTGATTATGCACTTAGCTTAATGTGATTGAGCATATGCATCATTTTATAATTTTTGGTAAATAGGGCCTATGAATCTTGGCTTTTCCTTAAATTCTTTTGTACTTCTCTTCTCATCTACTCCCCCTAAATGTAACTTAGGGTTTCTACTATTAAAATTTGTAATTAGATTACATAGGTTGTAAAGGAGTTCCAAAAGAAGGCACAAGGAGTGAAGGAATAAGATGTGACCAAAAAGAGGAAACTCAGAGACCAAATTTGTAATAGAATAGTCTTATTTCAAATTTTTGGGGTTTGTAAAATTATGTATAACCTAGGTCTGACCTTAGACTTAAAAGTCCATAATCATCATATTATAAATTATTATAATTATGTATGTATGAGTTGCATGAGCATGCCATAGCATGCATAAGCCAGGACCATGCATGGTGCACCAATTGCACATACTCACCTTGAATGTTTTAAATGACATAAAAGGAAATAAATCTCTCAAAGGAATATAAATCTAAGGCCTTCCATTTTCTAAGATAAAGGTGGAGAGCTTCTTGTCATTCAGGTTGTTGAGCATACTTAAGCCTATTTAACATGGGGTATATTCAAGTTTTAAAAAATGGGTTAGATTTAAAGAAAATGTTTTATTTATTGGGCATACCCAAGGTAAAATGTTTTATAGGCTAGATTGGGGAATTGCTATATGTAAGATAACATAAGTATCAAGAAAAGTTGATAACCAAATAATTCAGTAGTCATATAGAGATATGATTGACATGAGAGTTATCTACCTATTGACATTAAGTTCCAGTTTGTTAAGCATACTCAAGATTGGGCTTAATGGTCATTGGATATTAACCTACTAAGGAAGACAAAGAGTGACCTTCCCAAATTAGTAGTTAAGGGCTATTAGTTCAAAATAAAATAATTGGAGATAAAAGTAATAAAAGACCTAATTATGTTTTTAAATACATGATGTTTTAAATAACACATTATTTCTCCTTTTTCTCCAGATTTTTAGAAAATGTCAAAAAAGTTAATCTCTGTGGAATTCTCAAACATAAACTGAATGGATCTAACTACATTGACTGGATTCATCAAATCAAAATAGTTTTGAAAGGTGAAAAGATAGTTCATGTACTGGATTGAGCTTATAGATGCATGCCTATGGCAAACTCCTTTGAAGAAGTCAGAGATGCTTACAATAAGTTTAAGCAGGAGGATGAGATGGATAGAAGTATTATGCTGGGAGATATGGAGAATGACCTCTAAAAGCAGTGCGAGATTATGAACTCTCGTACTATGGCTACTTATCTCAAAACACTTTTTAAAGAAAAAGCGAGGACTGAGAGATTTGAACTCTCAAAAGCACTCTTTATGTGCAAGATGGTAAAAGGGTCATTAGCTATCCTTCATGATATTAAGATGCATGGCTACATTCAGTGGCTAGGAGGTCTTGGTTTTGGACTGAAATAAGAGCTAGCAATTAACCTTATTCTACAGTTATTACCTGATAGTTATACATAATTTATGCTTAACTATAAAATGAATAAGGGAGAAACTACCATTCTTGAGCTTATCAATTCATTGAAATATGCTTAGGATGTCAATAAGAAGAGTGCTAAAGTAGCACTGGTAGTTAGTCTTTCTAAGTCTGTAAAAAAGAAGGGCATAATCAAGAAGAAGGAAAAGAAGCTAGCCTTGAAGCCTAAAGGTGGTTTGGATAAGAAAGCTACAGAAAACCCTATAAAGGTAGTTGCTTCCATTTAAATTAGGAAAGGCATTGGATAAGAAACTGTAAGGAATAACTGAAGTTGGTAAATAAGAAACGTGATTCTACTTCAGGTATATTTGTGATTGAGGTTAACTCTAATATTATTTCTAATAACAAGAGTTGGGTATTGGATACTGGCTATGCATCTCACATTTGTTATGATTTGCAGGGGATAGTCAGCAAGAAGAGGCTAAGTAGAAACCTATACTTTGCACTTAGCTTTTGGTTTAAAACTAAGACTCAATGATTTTTATTTTATTCCAAGTTTAAATAATAACCTTCTTTCAATATCTTGTCTTATTGAATAATGATTTAATTTTTCCATTAACAATAATGGTTATTCAATGTTTAAAGATGGTATGTTCTACTGTCTTGTAAATGTTGAGAATGAAATATATATACTAAATAATTCAGACTTTATTTGCAATGTTCAAACTAAGAGAAAAAAAGTTGATACACTTAATCCACTCTTTTTATGGCATTGTTATCTTGGCCATATAAATAACACTCATGTTCTAAGTTGTATAAACTAGGCAACTTGGGTTCATTTGATTGTGAGTCTTATGAAACGTGTGAATCTTGTTTATTAGGTAAGATAACAAAATCATCTTTTAGAGGAAAAGGTGAAAGAGTTAAAGAGGTACTAGAACTCATATATTCAGATGTATGTGGTCTTATATCCATACATGCCAGAGGTGGATACAATTACTTCATTACATTCATAAATGACTATTCTAGATATGGATTTGGAGCCTTTGAGAAGTTCAAAGAATTCATAAATGAAGTAGAGAAACAACTTGGCAAGATTATAAAAACTCTTCATTCTGATCCAGGTGGTGAATACCTAAGCCAAGAGTTTCTAGAATATCTCAAAGATAATGGGATTTTATCTTAATGGATACCTTCTTATACACCTTAACATAATGGTGTATCAGGAAGGAGGAATCAAACTTTATTAGATATAGTTTGCTCCATGATGAACCTTATAGAATTACCCAAATCATTTTTGGGGTTATGCATTAGAGATTACTGTTCATGTTTTGAACAAAGTTCTATCTAAATCGATTGAGGTTATACCATATGAGATGTGGTATAACAAGAAACTTATCTTATCTTATTTAAAGGTATGGGATTATCCTTTTTATGTTAAGAGGACAATGTCAAACAAGCTTGAGGCTAAGTCTAATAAATGTTATTTTGTAAGATATCCTAAAGAAACCATAGGATATTACTTTTATCTTCCTTGGAACAAAAGTGATTATTTCAAAGCATGCTATTTTTTTTAGAGAAATAATTTCTTCTAAAAGGAGAAAGTAGGAGTAAAATTGAACTTGATGAAGTTCAATCACCACAAGATGGAGCAGATCAGTTGATTGATTCTACTAATGTAGAATTAAAACCTATGGAAACACAAGCTCTCAAATGCTCAACCAGAATAAGAACTATTCTTGGAAGGTATGGATTCCTTGTTCATGAAAATAAGGAAGTCTTTATTAGTTGAGAATGATGAGCCCATAGACTATGGTTAAAGGCTATAAAGTCTAAAATGAATTCCATGTTAGAGAACCAGGTGTGGACTTTGGTTAATCCACCTGAGGGCATAAAACCCATTAGATGCAAATGGGTCTTCAAAAAGAAAATAGACATGGATGGTAATGTGATTACTTATAAAGCTTGCTTGGTGGCAAAGGGTTATCATCAGAAACAAGGAACTAACTACGATGAAACTTTCTCACTAGTAGCTATGCCTAAATTCGTAAGAATCATACTTACTGTTATTGCTCATTATGATTATGGATATGGAAAATGGATGTGGAAACAACTTTCCTTAATGGAAACTGTCGCACCCTAATTTTGAGTCGGTCGGATTACCCGTACGGGTATTGTGGTCATTTTAGGTACTTACCCGTACGGGTATCCTTAGGGCATTGATTCGAGTATGTTAGTTACCTGTTCGGGTATGTAACTTACCCGAATCGCTTCCTTAAGATACCCGAACGGGTATGTGTCTAAAATCAGCTATATTTTGATAATTTCTTGTTAATTAACTTTGGACAAAATTGGAAAAGAAAAAACTAAAAAAAACACTTTATTACTTAGAAACCAAACGAAATTAAAACTTAATCTTAAGGTTTGATCTCACTTAAAATCAATAGGATTTAGTTAATTCTAGTTGGGTTTTGATTAGTCAAGTGGAATCCCCTAACTTTGGATTGGATTCAAGCTTCAAGATACTTTGGAGAATCACCAAAAGGTAAGATTTCTCACTTTTAGTTTATTTTCCATTTGATTTCATTGCTATTTTCATTGATTTCCACCTATTTTGATTCATTCTTGATAATCCAATATTAAATAATGGATGATCTATGTAGGATATTGCTTGTAATTGATTCGGATTGCTTTTTAAAATTGATTTTGTTTTGATTTTATACCATGCATGTGCGTTCGGGTATGTTCCCTATTTGATCATGTGCGTTTGGGTATGTTTTATACCCGTACGGGTATGTTCATCACTATACATGTCCGTATGGGTATGATCTTGATTTGCATGTTTGATCTTCCTTGTGTTATTTTATGAATTTTGGTATATTTTGCATGTTGAAATCATATGTACTGCTTATTGTATGATGTTTCGAATGCTAATATGGTATTTTGTATGATTTTTGCTTGGATTTGATCCCGTGTATTGTATTTGTGATTTTGTATTTCGTGTTTATTCCCCGTTACGTGTGTTTCGTGAGTTTTGAAGGGATAGCGTGAAGGATTAGGGTTTTGGAGTGGTTTTTGGACTCAGGATTCAATCGAAACCCTAACTCGGTGGATCACAGAAAAGCAGACCGGGCACGAATCTTAAGGCATCCTCGGATATTTATGTTTTCTTTATTCCATTTTTGACGGGTTGTATTAAATACCCGAGTTTCATTTCTTTTTCACTTTTCTATTCGGTTGGGTTGTATGTAAATGCCCATATTTTGATTTCCTGCTTTTCATTTCCCGTTTTTATTTTTGCCTTTACCGCTTTCCAACGTGCTAAATGCTTCAATCTGCCTATTACCATGAAACCAGACTTAATTCAACTTCAACCTAACTGCGTGCTATTTGCCTTTTCATTAAAATCAGATAAAGTGAATATAATAATATGGAATATGAATAAAATTGAAATCCCGAACCCAACTCTGAAGAAATTCGGGCTGCTTTCCAACACAGGAAGGCTCAGGTTTAATTTCCCGGTTCATTTTAATCACTCAATCGAGCTGGTTAAATGGATTGGGTGGTGACTCCATAGCATTTCTTGACGCGATCTCTCTAGGTCCTGCAGGTTAACCATGGATTAGTCACTCGGGAGCAAGCACCACGGCATCTAATGCCAAACAGCATGCAGTACTCCCACGTCCGGGATGTGCTACTCCCCACAGAAACCTAGTTGAGGAAGTGTATATGATATAGCCGGATAGTTTCACATCCAATGATAGCAATAAGGTATACAAACTTTAAAAATCCATTTATGCATTGAAGTAAGCATCAAGGAGCTAGAACATTCATTTTGATGAAGTGGCTAAAGCATTTGGCTTCATTCAAAACATTGATGAACCATGTGTTCACAAGAAAGATAGTGGGAGTACAATTACTTTCCTTGTGTTATATGTAGATGACATATTACTCATTGGAAATGATGTTTCATTTTTGTAAAATGTTAAATTTTTATTATCTAAACAATTCTCCATGAAAGACCTTGGAGAAGCCGCTTATATTTTTGGTATAAGAATCTATAAAGGGAGATCAAGAAGGCCTATTGGTCTTTCACATTCTACTTACATAGACAAGGTACTAAAAAGGTTTAGTATGGATCTTTCAAAGAAGGGTTATATTCCCATGGTACATAGGAGATATCCTTCTAAAGCATGGTGGTAAAGATCTATTTCTATGAGTTTCTAAAATCGATTTTACCATTATAGTTGGAATTAATTACCCTAGGTAAGTAAGCAAGTAAGAGTGTAATATTAAGCACATAACGTGACATGTTATAACGATAAGCAGGGCACAATATAGCAAATAGAATGACATATAATGTTATATAGCATTTGAATGACATGGCATATGTATGACATATGAAGTGATGATATAGTGGAATGATACGGCATATACATGACATGGTAAAGTGATATGTGTGGGAAATGGCATTTGACATAGCATGTGACATGGCAGGAGACATGGCATATGACGTGGTAAGCGATATGACATGTGATGTGATATGGTATAATAGCGTATAACATGACATAATAATGTAGCATAGCAAAATGACATAGCATGACATAATGGCATATGATATGGTATGTATCATGACATGGCATATGCATGATATGGCATAGTTGTGTGTGATGTGGCATGTGACATGGCATAGTAGCATGAGTATATATTATGATGAATATAATAAAATCCATTCATGAAATAAAACCTTAAAAAGGCCGGTGAAAGGGATTAAGGAAAATAGGGGATACACGAGGCCATGAATCAAATATCACAAATCCATGAATTAAATAAGTATTTAATCAAGCAAATTAATTTTGAGGCCAAAATTAATTAAATGTGATTAATTTATGATGAAATAAATTCATTAGAGCTAATGTGAAGTATCAAATATTATTGAAAACATCAAATCGGGTCTAAAACTGGATGAAAATTACAATTTTCTAGCAAAAATACAAACTATATATGTAGCATGTAGTGCTATATGCACAGCATATAGGCTATGTGAGGTGCATGTAAGGTTATATGCACCTTACATAGCCAGGAAAAATCATGAAAAAATCATATTTTTTAGTAAAAACATAATCCAAGGCCAAATCCCAGCAGATTTAATAGTCATAGCAGATCATTTAAGGCATAAACAAGTGATTAAATTGCAAGGAAACAAATTAAATGAGCATTTAATTTGAAAAATTAATTTTAAGGCTAAAATTAATTAGACCTAGATAATATATGATAGATCTAGAACATTATAACTATTGGCAAGCCTTTAATGTTGTTGGAATTATTAAATCAGGATTTCTAAAAATTATAGTGGGAGGTGTTAGGGTTTGGGAAATCACATTAGCAATATAGGATTTCTAGAAATTTTAAGCTATGTGTATAGCATGTAGTGCTATATGCGCCTCACATAGCATTTTGACCCTATATCTGCTACCTCATACGAGCAAAATGTAATGTGCCACATGTCCAATAAGCATCATTTGGTATTCTAAGACATTGCATGATATGGTGTATATTAGATTTGGCCTGGAAAAGGCTGCCCACCAAATGCATATTTTTGCTATATGTGTAGCATGTAGTGCTACATGCACCTCATATAGCATTTATGACCCTTATATATGCCACCTTCCATGAGCAAAATGTAATATGCACCATATGTTTAGAACACTTAAAGGAAGTGAAAGGCATGTATGCAAACCGGGATCGACATCGGGGACCTGTACCAAGCTGAATTAATAAAAACCTAATTGCAATGCTCACATGAAAAAGTTAGAGTCAACAGTTTGGCCTCTGATTAAGACCATTTTGAGACGACACTGGTAAAAGTTTTCAAAATAAGATCTAATCATGACAATGACTTTTCACCAAGAGTATTAAAGATACTTTGGCAATGCTTATATTAAGATCTAATACTCATATCAAGCTTACAAAATACTCATGCTGAGGCTTACAGAATGCTCATGCTGAGGCTTGCAGAATGCTCATAGTGAGGCTTATGGAATGCTTATGCTAAGGCTTGTAGAATGATCATGCTAAAGCTCACTACTCAATTATGTAATTAGGAGCCCGATGTTTAGGTTTGATGATCAATGATGAATAAATAATGCTCATGCTGAGGCTTGCAACCTAATTCTGCTACTGGGAGGTCATTGCTTAGGCTAAATGATCAATGTTGATCTGGTGATGCTCAAACTGAGGCTTGTAACCTAATTCTACAATTGGGAGCCTGATGCTCAGGCTAAGTGATCAATGCTGATCTAATAGTGCTCATTCTGAGGCTTATTACCCAATTTTGTAATTGAGAGCCTGATGCTCAGGCTAAGTGATCAATGCTGATTTAATGGTGCTCATACTGAGGCTTGCTACCCAGTTCTATAATTGGGAGCCTAAGGCTTAGGCTAAGTGATTAATGTTGATCTGATGGTGCTCATACTAAAGCTAGATAGTGATCAATTGGGAGCCCATTGCTCGGGCTAGATGAATAATGATGATCTAGTCAACTACTAGACCAATGGCTTTGCTTCAAGGCTAAAAAATCATATGATATCAGTGTTCAGATGTCTACTTCTAGAGCTTAAGAGTCAAACGCTTGAACTCATGGTCACTACTAGACCAAGTGATTAACTGCAGAACCTAGGTGATTGTTTGCTAGGTCAGGGTGAACAACTGCTAGTCCTAAAAGTGATCAACTGTTAGATCTATGCTTGTATCATCAAAATAAGTGTCAAATATCTCTAAAGACTGTATTTGAGATCCTCTGCCAGAATGTGACACTATTTAGTCAACGGCTTGACCAATAGTCAAAGGTTTGACTGATATTGATCGTCTGGTACATTAATTTTGTATCTATGCTAGATATGGAAAAGTAATTTATCAGTGAAATTAAGATCAAAATGGTCTAGGAAAAATACCTAAATTTTTAAGTATCAGTCTGCTGCATTTTGACTGATCTTTTGGATTTTTTGAACATTACGAGTCATGAAAATTAAACCCAATAGAGAAAATGACCTCTAAAAATTTTGAAATTTTTAGGAGAGGGCTAATTCCATGTTTGCATCTTGATGGGGGGCTGGCACACATTAGCAAATCCTCATGGTGATCGATGTATGTTAGCAAAAATTGCTACATGCGAAGCACACTCCAGTACATATTGCACGTGTTACATGGAAAACTTAAATTCCAAAGCCTTCCTTTTGAAAATTATTTGGTTTTAGCCTTTCAAACTGGTTTTCTCTCAACCCTAAAACCCAAAACTAATCATTTCTTAAAAAATGGCTAGAATTAGGATGCAATCGACACCCTGGAATCTAGAATCGGTCTTGTGCTACACTTTAACTGAGCATTCCACCCGTGATCCTTATTTTATAGCTACATACGGTGAGCCAATTATAGAAACCTTTGCCATAGACTCCAACAAGTTTTGAGCTCCCTTAGATAAGGTGAGTTTTTCATGTTTTGGTTTGGTTTTATCACACCTTACCCCTTTTATAAGGCATGACATGCTCCCATAATATGCTTAACACATTCCACTTCGATATCAAAATCCATTAAACATATCATAAGGGATGTTAAAAATTGATTTTCAACCTCTTCTATAAGCTAAAAGTATTAAAAAGTAATGTTAAAATCATTAACTAAATGCAGCGGTATAAAAAGTTTATTCATATTTTTGATCATGGAAATAACGGGATTTAACAAATTTTTTGTCATTAAAATAAAAGCTTTCAAAAAGAAGTTTCATAAAATTTAATAAAAGTTTCATAAAAGAAAATACACTATAAGTGATGATGTATTTAAAATCCGATCATACGATTTTTGATTAACTTAAATAATAACATATATATATAACCAAAACACTAATTAGTTATATAAATAGAATTCGATGTCTCTGGGTATTAACTTAGTAGTATACTTATATCATACTTAATATAAATATAAATATACATAACATAATAGATACTTAAGATATTTCCTTTAACAGCCTCGGCTTGCAAGGTGCAAATCTTGATTAGGCCTAGCTTCTAACTCTTCTCTAAACTACGTTCAATAAAATGAACATTGAGTATGACCTCAGTGGTGCACAATAAACAAAAATAAAGTAAGAATATATAATGAATACAATTAAAAATAAGATGAAATCCCTTTCTTATGAAATAAATAGAGACATAACAATAAAACAACATTTTTGAGAAATAAAATGATCACATGTTGTAATAGAAATAATATCATCGTATAAATAAATCCAATAACGTATAAATCAAATAAAATATTATATGAAAAATGTAAATCAAACATTTAATCTTAATTATAATTAAATCATCAATGTCATCTGTCTCATCCTCTATCTCTGTCATAAGTTACAGGAAACCAGTAACTCGGATGGGAGACGAGTCTCAATCCCAGCCCAAAGGTGACTAATCTCATTTATCTAGACCACAAGTTATAGTAACAAATCACTATAAACCAGATGAGAGACGAGTCTCAATCCCATCCTTAGGTGATCATATACTAGTAAATGCGTACCTCTCATTGGGGAGGGACCAAATATCTTAACCTCTGACCTAATGAGGAACATTACATAATCATCTATCTATTATTGGTTATGAAATACAATCCTTTTTGAAAACTCTTTTCAAATCATATATCAAATATAATAAAATCATATAGAATAAATTCACAAATCAAATAGCCAAGTAAAACACATTTTTCATAATAAAGAATCCTTAAGCAACATAAATACTCACTTTGTAGTTGATTGTAGAAATTAGAAAATTAAAGAACCATTTTAGATAAAATCATTTTGAAGTAAACACATAGCTTGTTTATTATACATGCACCTCAATAAGGAATCTCATACACTTCCTTTCCCTTTTACTACAATGCTTTTATTAACTTCTTCTGTTGTAATTACAGAATAGCAATAGAATTATTAGAACACGCCTAACCACACCATTTTTTCAACTTACGTACAAATTATAGAATAATTAAAATTCACTTTCCATTTCCATTAATCATACTAAAATAAATTACTATAATAATCTTCTTTAAACCCCTTTCTTGACCTTATTTGACTACTTATCCAAATTATATAATTCTGACAAAATTTTGGCAGAGTTTTAATTGTAATTCGAATATCCTAAAATCACATCTTCCAAACCTACCAATCCACTTGTAGAAAACATAATTCCTTCCTCCAAAATATCATTTCCACATCTCCAATTCATATTCTAACAAAATTCATAATGTAAAATACCAAATCTTAAATTAAGCATAATATACAACCATTTACTCTTTTGATATCCCATCCACCTTGATCGTGCCTAGACGACAGTAGTTTTAGATTCCTACTTAGCTGTAAGTATACAGGTTATCATAGTATGATAACGATCCCACGAGGATTTAGAGTTTATTCGTCTCCACTCAGCTTTCTTGTTTGTTTAAGTGACAATAACAATTTGATATTTGAAGTTGCTTAAATGTAAAATAGATCAAAGATGAATTCATACAAATCCAACAAGCAAAAGGTAAAGCAATTGTGTAAACTTAGGATTTGAAATCATTACCACCAAGTAGAGTTAACATACAAGTGCTTATTGCTACCCAAGATATCCTACAGCATCGAAAATCCTCTCTCGAGGCAAATCCGACTAAACCTCACTCTAATTCTGGATGTCCCTAATCACAATCAGGTTCCTATGAATTAGGGAGACTATTCCACAATCATACAGGAATTAAACGCATGGAAATCTCTCTTTCACACTACTCTAACCAGAATGAATAAGCATTCCACGATTCAACTCTCGTCGCAATCACAGAGCATAAGTTATCAAAAAGAAAACTAACCTTTATAAATTGAACATTTCTCAATGAACAAGCATTCTACAATCCAACTCTCATTGCAATTATAAAGTAGAGGTTGTTTTCAGAATCAAACATTAGAATTAAACATCCACAACAATATAAACCAAGCACAAAATCAGTTATCTCCACAAGGGGTTCTTGAAATCAAATCCTACAAGGTAAGAGTTAGCCACTCATGGCTTACAACAAGAATACAAGAATTAATAGAGAATAATAGGAAGAACCAAAGAAAACCCTAGATAGCTCTCTTCCTTCATAGATTTCTCCCTTCCTAGCTCTCTCTCTCTTCACAGATGGGTGGTCCTCCTCTTATGCTGAATGTTCCAGCTGAGATTTTTGTCCTTTTCTTCACCCATCACTTCCTTTATGATGTGGATTCCATTGCCCATCCAGTGCCCATTCATTTTCCATTAATGCTCTTTAAGGGATTTATCTTATTTCCTCACATGGACGCCATTCTTTTTTTCTCAATCTTCTGTCGAGTTGTCCTCCATTTAACTTAATAATTCCAAGTCCACGATCGTGGATTTGTCCAGTAGCTTTCCTTGGGCTTTTGCCTTGACTCCACGATCGTGGAGTTGTAGTCCACGATCATGGATTTTTCCAGTAGGTTTCTTTAGCAATTCCGTGCACTCCACGATCGTGGAGTTGAAGTCCACGATCGTGGAAAATTCCAGTAGCTTCCTTCCACTCTAGTTCTTCCTCCACGACCATGGAGCTGAAGTCCATGATCGTGGAGTTACTTCTCCATGCACAAAATTTCCTTGTTTCTTCTTATTTGCTTCCTAACACTGTACACTTAGCACACACATCAAATTCTAATAGAAACACACACTAATCACAATAAAACATAATACAATAAAGCCTAAACATTACCTAGAATTCACTAAAACATAATACTTAATAACACATATCACACCTAAACTTTTACAGATTATTCATCAAATATCATATTCTCAATCATTAAAACACATTTCCATTATCATACACATTCACACAAGATAAATACCATAAAACCTATAATAGCAAAAAATGTCCTTAGATAATATTGGTTTTTCTTAAATTCTATTCTCTTCTAACACTTCAAATCATCATTGCTCATTCTAATTTACACCTAAACACATTCATTCCTCATCGAACCCTTCATCTATATGCATACCCCTCTTTGACCAAATATACAAGCATACATTTTCATCATTTCACTTCCATTCTTTCACATTTCTTATTATAATAATTAATTTAAACAAAATTCCTTCCATTATTCATCATTTCATCAAACTAAATTACATTTTCCTAAAGAACCCATGGTTGGTCTAAATCTTCATTCACCATTAAAGTTATTTCACATCATTTTAATTCAATCCAAAGCTTAATTCATAGTAAATACATGTTATTATACCTTATTCTTCCTTAAAATCAACTTAAATCTACCTTAATAAAGAAATCCCCAAAAATCCCTAATCTCTCCCTTACTTCCACCAACTTATTCTTCAACTTTCCTAAGGTAAAACTTATACCAAATGATAAAGAGTTGAAAATTACTACCTTTTCTATGAAAATCTTTAAAAAATTTCATGAAAAATGGTTAAGAAATTATGTTAAGATGATTTTCTCCTTCTTTTTCTTTTCCCCCTCCAAAATTTTAACTTTTCTCTCATCCCCTCTCTTATTTCTTAAATATAAGTCTTTAAATTGGAAAAAGTACCACTTTAGTCCTTAAATTTATGATAAATTGCACTTTAGCTCTCAAACTTTAGATTTTACCAAACAAGTCCCTTTATAAACTTTAAAAAATCTTAAATCAATGCCTTAACTTTAATTATTAGCAATTTAATCCTTAAAATTGGACTTTCCAAGATTACCCTTATAAATTTTCCATATTTCCAACTTTACCCTTAAACAATTATGTTAATACCATTTATGTCCTTTTTGATATCTTTAGCTATATTTCAATCCTGAATACCTCCAAATAGCTTAATAGAATTTTCAATTTACTCTAAACAAGATTCCATAACTTAAATCATCTAAAACAGCTTAAGTGATTGAAAATTGTGCGTTTTCCCGGGAGGTCATGCATCCTCCACTTTCAAGCACATTTAACTTTAATATTTTTAATTCATATATTTAACTTAGTTTCTATCCTAAATATTATTTTATCATATCATACTCTTCGACCCGAATACATACTATTTGTAAGAGTAGCACATCCCGGACGTGGGAGCGCTGAACGCTGTTCGGCATGAAATGCCGTGGTGCTTGCTCTCGAAAGTATAGATCCCTGAGATACTACAGGACCTAGATAGATCGTGTTGAGAAAATGGAGTCACCACCCAACTCATCTAGCTAACTCAATTGAGTAACTTAGACAAGTCAGGAAAATGTAAACCTGAGCCTTCCTGCTGAGGGAAAGCAGCTCGAATTTCTTCAAAGATCGGGTTCGGCATTTCAATTTTATTTGTATTCCGTTTTATCATATTCACTTAATCCGGTTTTAATGAAAGCCAAAATCACATGCAGTTAGGTTGAAGTTCACTTAGGTCCGGTTTCATGGCATAACGAAAGCAAGAGACATATAGCATGGATGAAAGCAGTAAAAGCAGAAATTAAAAGCAGAAAATAAAATAGAAATATAAAACAGAAATAAAAGCAATTCGGGTATTTAATACAACCCGACCAAAAATGAATAAAATTTGGGTATTCAATACAACCCGACCAAATGAATGAAAAACAACAACAATAAAAATGGTCTTCATGTGCTCCAGAATCCGTACGTGTCTGTTGTCTTGGGATCCACCGGATTGGGGTCTCGAATGAGTCTCGAGCCCACACTCCGGTTTACCAACCAAGTCCATAACACCGTTCCTTCAAAACTCAACCTTCGTGTACATTGTACAGATAATGCACCGGGTCATCCTTAGTCACCACCCGGACTTTGTAGCTCTGGAAGTAGTGTCTCAACCTCCGTGTAACCCACACCATGGCCAGACATAACTTCTCGACCCAACTGTACCTCATCTCATATTCTAGGAGCTTCTTACTTAGGTAGTAAACCGCATGTTCAATTCCGGCCTCATTTTCTTGAACCATCATTGCCCCCAGAGACGATTCTTCAATAGCCAGATACAGAATCAGAGGAATACCAGGTTTCGGTGCTTGTAAAATTGGAGGCGCTATCAGATATCTTTTTATTGCTTCGAAGGCTTTCTGGCAGTTTTCATCCCACACAACCGGCTGTTTCTTTCTTAACAACTTGAAAATGGGCTCACATACTGTGGTGAGCTTTGCAATAAACCAGCTTATATACTGTATTTTGCCCAAAAATCCTCATACCTCCTTCTCTGTTTTAGGAGCTGACATCTTCTGAATGGCTTTGATTTTATCAGGGTCGACTTTAATTCCCCAGTTACTGACCATGTGTCCCAGCAGCTTCCCCGATGTCACTCCAAACATAGACTTCTTCGGGTTCAGTCTCAGATTGTACTTCTCAGCTCTAGTGAGGAACTTATCAAGCGCTACAGCATGAGACTCCCGAGTTGGAGACTTCACCATCATATCATCCACGTACACTTCCACCTCCTTATGCATCATATCGTGCAGCAGAGTGGTGGCTGCCCGCTGATAAGTGGCACCAGCATTTTTCAAGCCAAAGGGCATTACCCTGTAACAGTACGTACCCCACTCTGTGATGAATGCAGTCTTAATCTTGTCAACAGTTGACATCAAGATCTGATTATACCCCGAAAACCTGTCTGTGAATGACTGCATGGCACTGGCTGCTGCACTGTCTATCAGAACATCAATGTGCGGCAGTGGGAAATCATCCTTCAGCGATACCTTATTCAGATCTCTGTAATCCACACATACTCTGACTCTGCCATCCTTTTTTGCAACTGGCACCACATTAGCAAGCCAGGTCGGATACTCCACTACCTCCAAAAAGTTAGCAGCAATCTGCTTGGTGATGTCATCCTTCACCTTCTGTGCCCATTCAGGTCGAAGATGCCTCAGCTTCTACTTCACCAGTCTGATCTTAGGAAAAGTCAGAATTCTGTGCTCTGTAATCCGTCTGTCAACCCCCGGCATGTCTTCATACGACCAAGCAAAAGCCCTTTCATGTCTTTTCAGTACAGATTCTATTTCTTTTCTCTCACTGACAGTTAAGGCATCGGACAAGTTGATTAACCAAGGATCGTTTTCAGTGCCCAAGTTAAATGCATATGTGGATGCAACATTGATATCAAATATGCTCATGTCATTATGATGTATATGCATCCTAGAATCAAAATAAAGATCACACAAGTAAGCAAAATCTGATCTTATTGCATTAATCTTGTTTAGTGTTACATCTTCTTCAAAAATAAAGGACAAGTTCAGTTCATCAGTGACATCAGCATCATCGGACTGCCCCACAATCTCATCATCATTAGCTGGCTGACCCACACTATCCTCGGACATCTTCATCTTGCCTTTCTCTGTAGGACTATCCTTCAGCATAGTGACTTGGCCTAGGATCATCCTCTCCACATCAGCCAACAGTGTCATATCAGTCGGACTAGCTGATTCCCTCATAACAGCAGCCTCCTTCACAAACAGAATCTCCTGACCCTTTCTTCCTACCATGGTATTTGGGTCGAAGCCTAGCCTGAATTTTGTCTGCATCTGCCCCTGGTAAGAGATAGGCTTAAGTATACCTTGCTGGTGACGGCCAAGTCCAGCTCCCGGTAAGAATCCCATTCTAGCAAACTAGGATGCAATGAACGCGCTGACCTCATCCTCGTAGATCGTGGAAAGCTGGAATCCACTTAATTCAGGAAAGCCCGTACATAGAGAAGAGACCACTAAATCAGATGCCGCCGGTATGGTAACAACCCCTGTATCAGTAGGGAACTTAATCTTCTGATGAACAGTGGAGGGGACACCCCTCAGTGGGTGGAACCACGGACGCCCAAGCAGCATGGCAAAAGTGACAAGAATGTCTAGTATAGTGAACTCCACGGTAGACTGAATCAATCCCACTGTAACCATGGCCGTGAAAGATCCGAAAGCCTTCCACTTAGAGTTGTCATATGCCCGGATGATAATGTCCGAAGCTACTAGATCCTCTTCTCGAATACCCAGCGTATTCAACATCCTATAGGGGCACACATTAATGGCAGACCCATCGTCAACCATTACACACGATGTGTTCCGGCCCAAAATCTCAATCGAAATGAACATGGCTCTGTTATGCAATGACCCATCAGTGGGCAAATCCTCATCAGAGAAGGTTACAGAGTCCTTATTACTGGAAACACCAAGTTTCATGACTTTCAATACTAGCTCCTTCTTCAATAAACTGATTACGTCCTCTGGAGACATAATTGCTAAGACCGTAACTGTAGATAAGGCTTCAGCTAGAGCCTTCCGATGCTCATCTGAACACATCAGCAACTACCACAAACTCACATTGGCATTGGTTCTCTTTAGTTATTCTAGTACCAGATTACTCTAAGCTACGGGAGTAGCCTCAACCCCTTTTCCTTTCAGCTGTACATCCTCTGGTTGGTACACTCTACCGCTTCGGGTAACATGATTAGTGGTAGGAAGAGCAACCTCATCTTCCTGTGAAATATGGATCTTCTGGGTCGATGATGAAACCCAAGAAATCCATGTACTTGTGTCAGAGTTCTTGGGAGCAGCCTCATCCTGCGAACTAGTTGTATGGTTGTGTATAGACAGAGCAGCCTCATCTGTCTGTAAATCATCTTCCCCGAACGGATCATAAACATGCTCTAGAACAAGCTCCTTATCCACCTCTGACTCATCAGAATCTGAAAATGGGTCAATAACCAACACCTCAGCAGTAGTAATAGCGACATCAGCATCAGAACTCATCCGGCGGGACTCCTAAAAACCCCGTATCACTTCAGCTTCAGCAATCAACCTAGCAGCCCTAACCTCCTCAGTCTCAGTGATCAGCTTAACAGTCTTGATGATCTCCTCCTCAGACCAACATCTCTCAGTTTGAACTGCCCGGGCATGCGATACCTTGTTGTAATTAGGCAACGGATTCTTCCTCGTGCTTGGCCCCCTCTTCTCTGGATCTACAATCTTACCAGAGTCGATCAGATCCTGTATTCTGATCCTTAGCAGCCTATAGTTATCCGTGTCATGCCCGTGGTTCTGATGGAACTGGCAGAACAAACTCTTGTCAGCACCTGCCGGCACCGGTCTACTTCTGGCTTGGAAAGGAACAATCAGCCCTTCTTTCTGCAACTTACTGAAGATTTTGGACATTGAAACCTCCAAATTCGAGAACTTCCTCGGTTTCTCTAAACTATTCACCTCCACAACCTTCTTCTTGGGCTGCTGAACATATTGAGGCCTAGAAATGCCTCCAGATGAAAATTTCCGTGTAGCCGGACTGTCTTTCTTCCTCTCAGCTTCTGCCTGGTCAACCTTTACTCCCAAGGCATGTACATCGCTATAATCATGGTATGTGTGAAATCACATCTTCTCCAAAGAAACCGATAATGTACCAGCAACCAGCTTGGCAATCAAATCAGATTTCATCGGCTTCACCTTCAATAAAGCAGCTGTGTTCATCCATCGGGTAAAATAATCAACAAATGACTCCCCGAACTTCTGCTTGACCATCTCCAGTGTGGCCAACGTGGTCTCAACTCCAGCATTGAAACCATACTGGGCATAGAAAGCTTCGCACAAGCTCTTCCAACTGTCCCTGGTTTGTCTGTCTAACGCGTGGTACCAGGTCATAGCAGCACCAGTCAGTGATAAGGGAAAGAACCTCGGCACCATCTCCTTCTGTACTGAAACCGTGCTCATAGAGATCAGGAACTGCTTCAAATGAGTCCTCGGATCACCTTTACCCCCAAATTTAGGCAAATCAGGCATCTTGAAGTTATCAGGTAAATGCCCGATGGTGTCAACAGCAAACTCATCATCAATGCCAAGATCAACAAGAACCCCTTGCTGTTTCAACAGACTCTGGAACTACCCCAGTTTCTGATCCATAGCTTGTACCCAGTCCGACTCAGCAGCATCTGTCGTTCTGGTCTCAGTGATAGTAGGAAGCTTGGGAATAGCATCCTCCAAGTTAATATAGTCGTTACATGGATCATCGATAACCACCTTCTTCCCCTTCTTAGTGGCTGTAGTAGCAGTACTTTGGCCTTCAGTAGCCAAATCCTCAGCATGTCGGTTCCTAGATGAACCCTCGGCACCCATCTGTAGTTCTGTCCATTTATCTGTCATGAACTTCCCGAGCTGATCCTGTAGTTTCTTAACAAAGTCCCCCCAAAGCATTTCCTCTGTAACCCAGGTGACTATCTCTTCTATGTCAGATGAACTCAACTGTGCCATTTCAGGAACTGGTGTAAATGCAGATGATGAAGATGCAGAAGTGGATGTGAAAGCAGCAGAAGTTTCAGCGTGAACAAGTCTTCCCTGGGGATCTCTGGTCCACAAGGTTCCTATGATGCAGACTGCAGAAAAATATGTCAGCATGATGTTCCTAGATATGCCAGAATGCATTTGCATGAATGGATGAGGGATGCATCACGTAGGATGTATGAATGCCCTGAAATGTTATCTATAAACAGAATAATGTTATGGCTATCACGAAATTGTTAGCGATGATGCGTGTATGCGTGTTTGACAGAAAACACAAAAACGGTTAGAGCATGGTATAAATAAACATGCCTCCCTCCCTTCCAACCTTATATCACCATGGACATTTGGCAAGTCAATTTTCCTAGGTGGGCTCTCGTCTGGAGTTTCAATTGAATCTCCAGATGCGTAAAGTCTCTCGTGCATGAATGCAGCGTATCATGTGATCAAGTTGAACCGGATTCGAATAAGTCGGGTTATGTCAAAATTTTACAAAATGAACGTTGGTTCACAATTGGTAAGTCTGTTGGAAATAAGCGTTGGCTTACAATTTCGGCAATTTTGACAAGGTTTGCAATATGAATGTTGGATTATGATAGAGTTAAACGTTGAACAAAATGAACTTGTCCTTTTCATGAATCTTCAAGGAATCCAATGGACATGGTTTCGTTCAAGGTTTAACTGAATCATTGGGTTATTCCACCAAATGAGTGTTGACTCACAATTGATGGTTTCATTTGTCAATGAGCGTTGGCTCACAATTGACGTGGATGGAATCAGGTTTTAGCGCGTATGACGTGTAAATGTGTTATTGGTTAAACCCGAAACAAAATGAACTTACCCTGAAAGTTAAAATTGTGATGAGGCGGGTAAGGTTTTATTCAAGGTTTAAACAAAACACATTTGGTTCAACTTGATCAAAACACAAGCAAAATGACACGGGTCCTAGGGGAAAATTTGTATCTAGGGTTACAATCATGCTGGGTGTAAGTCCTTTTCGGTTTGGTCTAAAAGGTTCCCACCCCTAAGTGTACCTTGTGCCATCCAATCACGGATATAGGCGGTCAACAGTACCAGGTAGTGAGTGACGTATGCCAGTCATAGAACCCCAAGACTAGGAAGACCTGAGCGCCCAGATGA
>CANYBF010760480.1:0-12442 GCA_948192965.1 Dalechampia spathulata
TTTTACACGATTAAGGAAGCATCGAGTGGTATGGCGTTTATATTCAAGGAGATGGATTGTTCTTACGTTGCATGAACCCCTCTTAGCCATCGATTTCTGGCTATTCCTTAAGTGGAAGCTACCGTGTGCTTGATAACATTATTATATTGGATTAGTGAAGGATCTTATGCGTTATGTCCATTCTTGAATCTTACGGTAGGTGCATGTTAATGGTTTGGAGTTTGTGTTGCATGCTTTCTTCCTGACTGCGGTTCTTGTTATGATTCTTTTGGGAATATAGTTTTTTGTTTTGAGTTTATTAGTTACAGGTTGTGCTATGTTTGCATGAAACCAGGATGTGGTAATGTCATTTTTCTTAGGGTCGGAGTACATATATACGTTGGGTACATTTCTTTTTAGTTGGATTGTTGCGTTGGGTTGGTGTTAGAGATGTTGTGAATGTCTCAGGGCTAGGTGACTTGATGGAGTTATATGGTAGAGAGTTGCATAGAGTGGTTAATGTTTTTAGGGTGTTATTTGGTAAGGTTTTGGTCGGGTGTTTGTGAAGAATTAAGGTAGTTAGCTGAGGAGAATAGTTGGGTATGGCGTGAATATTGGATGGGTTGCCAAATTTGTTATTTTTGGATTATGATTGCTATTCCATCACCATTCTTTCTTTTATTGATTGATAGTCTAAAACTTGATTTTTTCCTGCTATTTAGTTATGTTTTAATTTATATAGAATAAAAGGGTCTTTGACAGAAAGATGGTTGGCAGTATGGTTACGTTTTATGTGATGTAATTTGCTACCTATGGTGTTTATTTATGCGTAGTTATCTTTGGTAAAAAGGAACTAATATGTTGGCATTTTTGTTAAGTGAGTTAGTAGAAATTTTATATCAATATTAATAATATAATGTAAATTTAGGTTACTACTCTAAGCAAGTTAATCTTAATCATAAATAGTAAGATTATGTAACTCGCTTTAGGTATATGTTTTATTCGGTAAATAAGTTTTTACTTAAAATTTTACTAAAATGTTATATTATATTATTTAATCACTACTCTTATTTAATTATATAGCTATATTTATCATAAAAGAAAAGTCATTTGATTTAATATTTAATAATATTAAATTTTTAGTATATTAATTAAACTCTATATTAAGTATATTATGATACCTTCTTAAATACATTAAATGTTTCATTTCATTTAAGAATTTAGTGAAATGATTACTTTGTTGTGTATATTATTATTTGATGTTATTCGATTTTTATTTTTACTTGGTGTGAATTATATGATTGGTAAATGATTGAGATTCTTTTGAGTTATTACTAAATCACATATATATATTTACAGGACCTACTGAGGAGTCTGTTCACGTGTCTCCGAGACGCGTAGACAAGGGGAAAGCCCCTGAAGGTTAGTGCTATATACTCGACTTAAATAGTTAAGTCTGTGATTAAATCACACCCGCACAGCACGTTAATTAATAAGTCGTATGCTCTGATAATTATTATGATATTAAAATATTCTAATGCATCATATCATATAAATCATATACATTATTAGATACCGCATTGGCATTTCATAACATCATTTCATGACATCATAAGGACGGAAAAGTGAGGTTATTGTGATATATTGAGATTGAATATATATTGAAATGTTGATAAGGAAGCTGAGTACAGTCGCTTCCCATACACTGAGTTTAGTCACGTATGTTGATTATTATTATCGAATGTTAAGTACAGTCGCATTCCAGAAAAATGTTATGATTAAAAATATGATTGGTGAATTGAGATACGATAGTGAAACAGATTGATCGAGGGAGAGTGCAAGACATCGCATTCTCATAAATCCATTTCATATTTGCATACATTCATTTTAAATTGAAATGGGATATTATGATTATGAAAATACGTGAATTAATTGGAATGCTATGAATGAAAATTTGGAGATGAATCCAGGTACTACGATATGATGAGATGAGAATATTGGAATTATATACGGGTAAATATGCTTCTAATGGAATTTGAATTGCACGCTACTTTAAATAAATGTTATTACCTCGTGATTAAATGCTTTCACATAATTGTGATTTTTATGTTATTACTTTAAAATTCTCTATATATCAATATTATTAATTATTGCATTCATTTTATTAGCGCCATTGAGTTTTACTCAGCGTTTGTCATTTGATGAACATAGGTTCGAGCACTTCAGAGGTTAGACGGGGTTAGCGGTGTTGTTAGCAGTATGGCGCATGACTTTTGCGGATCTCGCGAGTGTTATCCGTGACTTACTTAGACGGACTCCTACGGGCATTGTGTATGCTATCTATGCTCTTTTCATTTTTAGCAGTAATATTAGATATGTTATTTTATTCGCTACTTGTTGATACCACTGGGATAACTGTAGCCATGTATATATATTTGTTATTCGCTGCATGTAATAATTATCTCAGTATGATTTCTTATCTTTAAGCATGTGTTTGAGAAATATTTTATTAGTATGCTTGGTATATTTTGAACTATAATATGTTGTTAGTAATTATTTTCCCTTGTGATGAAATTTTGGAACTCGAGGGAGGAGTTTCAGGGTTTCATTACGATACATGTCTCTACTTGGAGGTGTGATAGTAAGAATTGATACCTCCATCAAGTAGGACTTTAACTCATCAAAGCTCTACTAGCACTTGTCACTCCAAATAAACTTGGTATTCTTACTCAACATTTTTATCAATAGCAAAGCAATGGTTAAGATTCCTTTAACAAAATGTCTATAATACCTAATTGAGTTGAGGAAACTCCTTATCTTCATGATAATTTTAAGCAACTTCCACTTTTTAATTACCTTAATCCTACTAGGATCCATTATGATCCTTTTAGCTACCATAATATGACTTTAAAAGACCATCTTCTTTAACCAAAATATTAATTAGAGAATTTAGCATAAAGCTCTTTCTCCTTCAAAGTTTTCAATATGATCGTTAAGTGTTAGTTATGCTCCTTTTAAGACTTAGAAGAGATGAGGATGTATTAGTGAACAATACTATCAATGAATCCAAATAGGATCTAAAAACCTTATTCATCATTTCTATAAAAGGTAATAAGTACTTTGCTTAGACTAAATGATATCATTGATAACTCATAATGCTCATATCAATATCCTAAAAGCAATCTTAGCTGCATCCTAATTCTTAACCTATATTAATAGTAATTAACTATAAGTGGATATTTGAACACAGACTTAGACTCTTCAACTAATTGAATAAGTCATCAATCTTAAATAAGAGATACATATTCTTAATTATGATCTTTTTAGATATCTATGGTCAATGAACAATCCAAGGATGTTATGGTTATTATTCATAAAATAACATTAATGCATCTCATAATAAATTATTAGATTAGATGAAACCCTTATTAAGTAATTCTTGTAATTACACTTTCAACTCATTCAACTCAAAACTCAATTAATATCATGTTGTATGAAGTTATAGAAGTGAAGTTTTGGAATCGCCTATATCTCAAAATCACAATATGAACTATTTGCATTCAGCTAATTCAGTTGAATTCTGCATAATATATTATTATTATTATTATTTGATTTAATTATAAATATTATCCAAACGTCTCCATGTTCTAGACTTCTGGTCAATAATATCTTATCCGACGCATTAACTGGATTCAGCATTTTCTCATTTTTAGCGCATCATTCGCTCTTTTTTTTTTTTGGAGGTTAAATGCTTGCTTATCACTGTCACCTATATTTTCTTCATTTTTCTGTTTTGCAATCAATCAGCCCCTCCTAATTCTCTGATTCCATTTTCGCATCCAGGAAAACCCTGTTCTTTTCATTGCTATCGAATCGATCAAACACCTTATCTTATATTTAATCTTTCACTTTTTAAAACTTTTATATTTGGTTTTGTTCATTTTTCTGTACACATACTTGTAATTTGTTTATTAGATTAATTATCCAAGTGTGAGAGATGAAGATCGAGGAACTGGATGACGTGGATTGCGATCAAAATGACAACGCCGTTGACTCCAACCATCTGGTGAAAGTGGATGCTAAGAGAGCGCTTGTGGGAGCCGGTGCTCGGCTCCTGTTTTACCCAACCCTATTGTATAATGTGTTTAGAAACAAAATTCAATCCGAGTTTAGATGGTGGGACGAAATTGATCAGGTGTGAGCTTGTAGGCTCAGTTGATTCAATTCTTATCTGAGTAATGCTATGAAAGTGCCAAAAAATACGCCATTAGGGTTTTTAATTTTGCAAATTAGTTGGGTTAATTGATTCTTCTTGCGTATTGTATTGATTTGTGGTTTATGGCTAATTACCTTTGTTGTTTGCTTTTTTTTTTCTGGCAGCATTTATTGCTTGGGGCGGTACCTTTCCCGAAGGATGTTCCAAGGTTGAAGGAGCTTGGTGTTGGTGGTGTCATTACTCTCAATGAGCCTTATGAAACTTTAGTGCCATCTTCCCTCTATTTCGTGGGTTGTTTTAATTCAGTGCTAGTCTAAATTCTTTTTTTTTTGTTTTTGGCCTCCTGATGGTAGATCCCTGATCTGCTATTTTACTGCTAATTTACTAAGTTTAAAACTTGCGAAATCGTAGAATGTTAGCACTGACAACAGTTTATTGAAGGAAGATAATTTCTTTTATCTTGCTTTCTTGGTTTAACATGCATAGGCTTTGTTGAGCTTACTAGTTTGTTATGTTTTCACAGGCGCATGGGATTGAACATCTTGTAATTCCCACAAGAGATTATCTTTTCGCTCCGTCTTTTGTAAATATCAGCCGAGCCGTGGATTTCATTCACAGTGAGTAATTCTTTGTTACATTTAGATGCCTGTTTTTGTGATTGCTTGCATGTTCATTGACTTGAAAATTTTCATTTTGTTTGTATTGGTTGATGCTTACAGAGAGTGCATCTTGCGGTAGAATTACGTACGTTCACTGTAAAGCTGGGAGGGGAAGGAGTACGACTATTGTGCTATGTTATTTGGTATGTTTAGTTTCTCTCCCGGTGCTAGTTTTTTCTTTTTAAAAAAAAGGTTTTTTTTTCTCTATCTCCGAGGGCGTTTACTTCTATTATAAACCTGTTTCCGTTTTGACGATGTGTAGGTAGAGTACAAGCACATGACACCTGTTGATGCTCTCGAATATGTGCGCTCTAGAAGACCTCGAGTGTTGCTTGCTCCGTCTCAGTGGAAGGTAATTAGTAGAATATTTCTTTCGGATATTAGGTGATTTGTATGCCATGGGTTCTGAGGTGTGGAGTAGATCTCTTTGCAAAAATGCAAGTTTGACGTGATAGACCCTCATTCTAACCTTGGCAATGGCCTGGAATTATATCATGAACTGGTTGAACATTTTGTTCCATTTTCTGCAGCTTTAGGTCAAAATTCGCCACAAACCAGTGTTGTGAGGACTATATGGTTTGGATGAGTCATTTGAAGTTAGTTGTATAGAAATGTGACTTTCACTTAAAATTTAATGAATAACCATTTAACCATATGGAGCTAAATATACTAGAACAAATAGCAATTGTAAGAATATATTTTTAATTAAATGCAATCAGTTCTTCTAGGTTATTCTTTAGGATCTTAGCTTACAATCTCTGGTTTTTACATGTTCTAATGAGCAGGCAGTTCAAGAATACAGCAGATGTAGACCTCCACCGGCTGCATATTCTCCTTCTCAAGATGCAGTTCTTATAACGAAAGCAGACCTTGAAGGATATCGGAGTTCATGTGATAATAATGATGTTGGTAAGGAATTAGCAGTTGTCCCTAAAATCAAGGCCAGGCCAGTGACAGCTAGATTGTCGTGTCTTTTTACTGCCTTGAAAGTTTCTGGTAGTTGTGGACCTGTTACTGGCCGGATATCTGAGGCACGGGCATGCTGAGCCTCTGGATCTTCCATGAACTGGAGTGAGGTCGTGGTGCCCTACAGAAAAGCATGATCAATCGTTATCCAAGTTTCATGGTATACCTCTGTAGAAAATCTTGACAGAGCAGAGGTAGAAGACTTGTGCAATGGTTGCATACGTGATTATAGCAAATGGCTGACAAACAAACTGCATCGGTCTGTACATAATGAATCCCATGTCAATTCTGATTTCAATAGCAATGTTGTGAATAATGATACCTTTGTTTAAGAGGTAGCGAATGCTGCTGTCTTTTGAACCGTTGAATCTGCATTTATGGAAAATGAATTTGCTTTATAGTTTGTTTGGTGCTGACTAGTTTTAATATCATCCCTGTCTATAAATGTAAAATGAAGGCAACCCAACCAGATAAAATGGTTGTGTTGCATATAAGCATTTAGATTTCAAATCTGCAGATTTAATAAAGATAGTTGAATAGCTGGAATGATAAGGGAAATGAATTTCTTGCAATAGTCCCTTTATTTTGCTTGGTTTTTGATTTGGAGTTTTAAAGTAAATTATATCATTTAGCTTTTGCTCTTCTTTCGACCTCTCCGACTGCATTAACCATCTTCTCTTCTTCTTTTGTGTCCTTCCATTTCATTGGTGTTTCGAATCAAAGCACAACTTCCGCCATTGTTAATGATCACAGGAACTTCTTTTTATTTCTCCCAGTTAGAAGGTTATATTAATCAATGAAGGACGACTTCTGATTGAAATAACTGGGAAATCTAATAGAATAATCAGTTTGTTTTTTTTTTTAAAAAAAAAAAAATCAGCTGGATCAGAAAATTATGTTGAAGCTGATAAAACAGGCTGATGCTTATCTTAATTATGAAGCAATACAAATGATAAGAACAGAAGAGACTATAATAGAGAAGTCGATTTGACGATTCTGGCTCTACATATCGTACTTTAGTCAGCACTCATTAATTCAATGATCACATTTATTAAGTTATAAATCCTGCTTTAGGTTCACTAGTTATCCTTGATGCAAATTGAATTATAACTAATTATCCAGGGAATATTTGGGTTTAGATTGAAGCTGTCTCATATGTATTATTTCCATATTTGTATTGGCCAATTAGAGTTTAATTCAAATCTCAATGACCCATTTCTGCTCCAATTTTATGATTTAATGAAATACTAATTTTAATTTTTCTTTCAATGTTAGTAGATCTGTTTCTTTTCTAGATACAAAAATTTGAAATCCATCTATCCCTGTTCTTAAAAGCATCTAAGAAAAAAAAAAATGAACAAAGAATAATTGTACTTAGAATAATGTCATACTACAATATCTGTCACAATCTTATCTAAACTTATCTGTACGTGTATATTGCAACTCCAACATCTCTTCTATTGTACAATTTTATCTTTGAAACCCATTAAAAAAGAAAGACTACCTTATGATATAATAATACTACCCGGCACATTATAAGTTTATTTTAATATCTAAATGGCCCACCTAGCACTGAATTTCTTTCCAATTCTTCTTGCCACTAGTTGGGTTTTATTCCATTTGTTATTTTATTATACCAAACCCGCCAATGAAAGCCAACCAAAAACTCTTAATTCCATGTTTTTTAAATGAATTCAACAAAAATACCAGTATTGCTATTACAGGTCCCATCTTGTTTATATCCATGGAATTCTTTGCGTAATATTAATATTAGTTTTTTAATGGTTTCCCCTAATAATATGTTGGTTGATATTCATCTTGACATTCCTTGAAATTATTTTCTGGTGCGGTCTTGTTTACACTATTAAAGCAACTTTGGTATTGAGGCATCGCATAAGTACATCTATGAAACAATTACATTCTTATTATTCCATGATGAAAAGGATAAGTTATTGTACAATTTAATAAATAAAAATTCCATGGATGATAGCATAAAGTGAGGAAATTTACATTTGCTTTTAGCTTGAGAATGGAAGTGGAAAAGCATACTTCTTTGATACAGAAAAAGAAAAGCTAGAATACCATGCCATAATGCTAATATTTGATACAGTTATACGGGTAATTCTGAAGGTTACCTTTAATTTAAAATGTAATTGCAATTTTTCATTATTTATTTAACATGGTCTAAATGTATATCAACACATATTCATTTAGACGGAAGATTCATGTAGTATAACATCCTTCTTTCTTTTTCTTTTTTTTTTTTTTTAAATTAAAGCCCAAATTTTTAAGTTAGAAGAATGATGATGCAAAAAAAGAAGAAGAAGAACGGAAAGTAAAAGACGAAGAAGTACTATTGGACTTTGGGTGAAAATTCGGTATTGGTAAATTTCTTAGCAAGAAACATGCAAAGCATGAAACACACATGCAGCACGCAGGTTCTGCCATGAAACTAGTACTATTACAAAAAAGCAAAGGCTTCTTTTATATGTATACATAAACAGTATATGAAAAGTTTGGGAATCAATATACAGAAAACTAACTATATATCAGTAGATTTCACAATCAGAAAAGCACAAGTAAAGAAAGAACTGCTTGACGTGGATAAAGTTAAACTCATGAAAAACGTACGTAAAGATAGTAGACCCACATATATATTCCTGTAATGTAGAGAAATCCCATATACAAGAATGTAGATAAAATGGCCAGCTGATAGCTAGTAAGTATATATAATGATATATAATAGGAGGGATTGATCATTATACAAGCAAGGAGATGAAAGAGGGTGATGTTGCATTATTATCTAGAAAAGGATGATGATGTGAAGAATCCTGGAAAGTAGGTGTCGGATTTATGGCCATGTTGTGATATTCCTGCTTGCACTATACAATTCTTGCTGCAACTTCTTTATGGGACCAAATCTCTGCAAAACTTATAGTATTTCTTTTCGTTTTTCCCCCTTCTCCCTGTGCTTTGCTAATACCGAGCTCCTTTAAAAGCACCCAAAATCTTCTATAAAGTGAAAGAATTGAATTTCACCTTTTTAGGTTGAACAAGACATTTCATTCCTCACTTCCTTTTTCTATAGAAAAATATTATTGCATGTGGAAAGAGACTCACCTTCTTCTCATTCATTTTTAATTAATTATACAATATCCCCATCTAGCCCTAAATGCTTAGGATCTTCCTCTCTTTTTTTTTTTTAGGAAAGAACAATTAGCCGGAGCCGGCGAGCATCTTCTGCAGTGCGATGCTTGGAGGTGGAGATCCTAATACTTTAGATAGGATTATAGCTAATAAACAGGTTTATTATTAAGATAATTAAAAAAAATATTCAACTATTTTATATATTAATTTATTTTTTTCTGATTGTTATATATTTAATTCATATTAAAATTTTAATTTTATAATTATATGAATATTTTTATATTTAAATATTTTATTGAAACAGATTTATTATATTTAAAATGATGATAAATCATTAAATTTTATAATTAAAGAGAAATTATATATTTATAAACTTCAAAATAATAAAAAAATTTTATTGAGTTTATTTTTTGGATTTATAAATTCAACTCTTTAAATTATGTAAATAAATAAATTTAAATAAATTTAAATAAATTTAAACTTTATAAATTAATTTAATCAATTTATAATTTAAAATAAACATAATCTTAATTTAGATCTTAATTTAACTCATTTACTATATTTTTAATCTATTATGAATGTCATAATATTTCAAAAATAATAAATATAAATTAAAATTAAAATTACTAGTAAAAAGAGTAATAAATAAAATTATATAATATACTTTACAAAAAAAAAATCTAGGATTTTGCTATGGTAATGGGTCAACTCATTCACGAACTGTAGTTATAAATTTTAAACTCAATTTGTTGTTAAATGAATAATATATATATATATATATATATATATATATATATATATATATATATATATATTAAAATTTAAACTAAACATAGAAAGGTATTTAGAGACCCTAAGAGTTTTGTATTATTGTGTGTGTATGTGTAGATGAGGATTGAGTTAGTTCTTGATATGTGGATGAATGTGTATTGATGGTTTTGTGTTTGTGTTTGCATGAATTGAGATGTACATATCTACTTGCTTTGCTTGTGTGTCGTCACCTTATTGAGAAGCATGTCTTCTTGGTTGGATGAGGGACGACTATTATATGTGTTTAGGTATGTTTTGGAAGTATTGTTAGGGTTAGTAAGGGAGGTTATGACAGGTACCTTGCAGATTAGGCTTGCCAAGAGGTATAACTTGGTTTTTGGGTAGTGGTACGGGCGTACAGAGTCACCGTACGGGCATACCAAATAGGGGAGCTACAGGGATTTTAGATCCTGGAGGGCGTACGGACGTACCAAAGGGTGGTATGGCCAAATGCAAACTCACAGGAATTTGGGTTTGTCAGGAAAATCGAGTACGTACGGGTGTACCAAATGGGGTACGGGCGTACCGTCACTCGCGGGAATGGTGTGCATCAGAAGCCTTAGTTTGGTACGGGCGTACCAAGTCCGTACGACCATACGCGACTTAAGTTTGACATTTTAAGGGTTATGACTTAACATTTTTCCTAGCTTTCTTCCCTTTTCTTCAGTTAAAACACTCCTAAACCTTGCCAAATATAACACTTAGAGTTCTTAAGCATTCCGAACATGCAAGAATGAGGAATAGAAGTTAGAGACTGTTAAAGAGGATTACGAGCCTGCATTAGAAGTAGCTTAACCGACAGGTTTGTGCTAGTATTGTGTTTATCGCCAAGTTTGGCTTGTTACTTCACCTTGAGACTTAAGTAAAGTCTAAGCACAACGTTTATGATCTTCCTGTTATTGTTTTGATGCAATATGTTGATGCTTTTATTTGATATGCTTAGATGCAATGTTTCCTTGTTTTATGATGGAATGAATGCATATGTACGTATGATCTGAAACATAATTGCTTGTGATGTTATTATGGTATGCATGGTGATGAAGGATGAAGATGAAGGAGAGAAAAGAAAGTGAGTAAAGAGGGCAGAGCTAAGCTCTGGGCATACTGGGTCAACAATGATGATGGGATTCCTAATGGAATCATTTAGATTATGACCTCCCTAAAGGGGAGATGAGTCTCGAGACCTATAGTAGGAAAAAGGTGCTAAGCATCCTATATTTATATGTCCTCCTTCAGGAGATGAGTATCGGTACCTACAGGGACCCAGTATGTGCGAAAGGAATGTGAACATTTACAGGAAAACAAGAGTGAAAGAGTGAGGTTGAGGGAGTATGCTTGCATAACAATATTCCTTGGCATGTATGAGAATTGTATGCTCTGGTATGGCAGTCTGATGACGGGGCCATGTGTTCTATTGTTGTAATATTGTCTTGTGTTAATAACCTGATTTACTATGTTATGTGCATGCTTATTGTGTTTTAGCACCACTGAGTTTATCCCAGCGTTTGTCATTTGATGAACGTAGGTTTAGAGCCCTCGGGTGAGCGAGTCGAGAAGGAATAGAGGTTGTCAGCTGAGATAGATAGATCTCGACATGGTACGGGACTCTTGAGGCATACTCCTACCCCTTTTTGGTTGTGTAGTTTAGTGAGGCAATAGTTGTATAGCTTTTGGTGGTGATTAATGTATGCACTCACTTGTTGGTATTAAACCATAATAGGTTTTATATATAAGTCACAGAGCTACCTATTATTGTATCGCTTGAGTGTATGCCAGATTATCAAGGGTATTGTAGAACATCACGTGACTTTCATTGTACCACCTGTCGCACCCTAATTTTGGACCGGCTTGACTCAGATCAGGTTCGGGATGATTTTAGACCATTTTGGGTTGGTCTTGGGCCATTCCAAACTGATTCAAATCATTTCGGACCGTTCTAGGCCAACTCTGGCCCATTTTAGGACGACACGCGCCACGTATGTTTTGGCCCCACCGCATATGTACAAACATACGCGATTGCGTATGTTTTAGGGTTTCGCATATGTAGACATACGCGATCGCGTATGTCTCCAGGGCAGCAAATTTAAAAGCTTAGGAACTCCATTCTGATGAGGGTTAGCACTTTGAGAGGCAGGATTAGGGTTTTCTGACGGCTGAAAAACACTCCTAAACCTAATTTTGATTAATCTAAGCAATTAGGATTAAAATTAATTCACAAAATCACTTAGATTAGGTGGTTTTCAATCCCTAACGCTTGGAATTGGATTTTTCTTTTCCCCTTACTTGGAGCTAAGGAGAATCTACAAGAGGTTATTAATCCATTACTTTTATATTGCTTTTCTATGTGTTTTTTCATCATATTCATGCCTAAAATGTTGAAAAATGATTCGTTTTATTGCTTTGCATATTGATTTTATATGCTTTTTCATGTTTTGCTTTCGCTTCGTATTTCATGCATTATCATGTGCGATCGCGTATGATAATCTCCATATCATATGCGATCGCGTATGATCTTCCCATTTGCATATGTTCTATTTAATTTATTTTGTTTGTCGAATCATCTATGCCATGTTTTAAACCCTTTACACATGTTTTTCTTATTATTTGCTTCATTCGCATATGATCATGCTCATCCGCATATGTTCAATTTTGTTTTATTTTGATT
>CANYBF010760835.1:0-10498 GCA_948192965.1 Dalechampia spathulata
TCTTGCAAACAAAGTTAGAAAGAAATAGCAAAGTAACTAAAATAGACATAATACTTCATAAAAACTTGTAGAAAACTAAGACTAAACATATAAAAATCACAATATTAAGACTCAAATAAACAACATAATAACTAGTAATCAATCATGAGTTGAAAATCACTACTTTTCATCATAAGTTTCATTAAATTTGTCACTATGAGTAGCAAGATGTTAATTCGTCACGAATAATTTGTAATCTAGCACTAGAGATCAATTTAGAGTGAAGAGTGATCCTCTTGAAGGACCCTCTTAATGAATGCACATACCAACAATGAGGTCGTGATGGAGTCATCAAGTTGGATTTGGATGGTCAAATCTATTATATCTAAGTCGGATAATTAATTTTTTATTTAATTAATTATTATATTTTCTAGGTAAACATATATACACCATACATTCATATATATAAACTTGCAATTATAAGAAAGGGGTAGATGATAAATAGTGCATATAAAATAAAATTGAGATAAAAATTACAATACATTTATTAATAAGGAAAGAATCAATGAAAGATAACCATACATAAATTTGCTCATGAAACTGAGCAAAAAATCAAAGTCACCTACAAAATAAAAAAAATAGTCCAAAAGTAATAACATTTTATTACAAAATTAATCATTTAAAACATACATCATACATCATAAGATAAATCAATCAACAATTATATAACTAATTGTATAATACATGATAAAAAATATTAAAAGTATTCATACATACTCTCCAACATTATAGCATCATTGATATAATACAAATACATTTCATAATAAGCAAGAATTAAATAAAATACTATTATAATTCTGCAAAAATATAAGTTGCATTAGCAACTATTTTCCTTAAAAAAGAGTTATTAAAAGAGTTATAACATATTATCTAGACAAAAAATAAATGCTAGTGTAACTTATGAATAAAAACAGAAGTAAAACAAACTAGAAACAAGATTTACAAAGATATGGATCAATTATAACATGTTAAAAAAACATAAAATAAATAAATAAAAATGAGAAAATAGCATCTTTCCTTGAAAGGAATATTAACCAAAATAAAATGATATATAAGTTTATGATTTTAAACTCCTTATCTTAGATCTAGTGGAAATAATTATCAAACCACAAATAATTCCATCAAATCAAATCATAAAAATCAAAAGGAAAGAGAATACTCATTATCAACATACATATAGACATAGAAACATTATTTCAAAAAGCATAAGATAAGCAAATAAAGGTTTTTGAAATGTAATAAATTATGTGACGCATGTGTTCTTGATCAAAAAGTTATGTCATCAGTTGATCATAATAAAAGAGTTGTGCTAGCAATATTATGAACTTTCACACAAATCATTGAGCTTGACATAACTATTCATTACAGTTTTTACATGAATTTCTAGAAGAAATGAAAATTCTAAAAGGAAAATAAAAGATACTCTTAGAATTATCTTAATTGAACTTTAAACTTAATGAATTTTTCCAATTCCTCCAACATCTTTTAATTTCTCCAAAACTATGAAAGTTTCTTTTAATTTTTTTTAAATATTAATTAAAATAAATTTTAATTTTAAGAAAATTTTTACCAATTGAAAGATATTTAAAACTTTAAAATCAAAATTCTTTTAAAATAAATGATTTTTAGAAAATAATTTTTGATTTAACATAATTTTAAAATTCAATTTTAGAAATTAATAAAACTTTTGAACTAAATGAAAAAAAGCTAAAAAAAATATAAGAATTATATTTTCAATAATTTTCTTTTTTTTTTCTCAAAAATAAAAACTTGCCTTATTTAAAAAGTTAAGTGGCCGGAGGACTCTTAGCTTTCCAATACATATTTTTATTTATTAGTAAGTGGATAAAACCAAGCGTTTCCATAATATCTGCAAAACCAGTTATGTATAAATGCATATATTACATAATAAAAATAATTTAAAAATGAGACTAGCCAGACAATAATGATCATCGACAACACATTAATTAATTTATAAAATAAAAATAAAAATAATATGTATTTATTCATGGGATCATGTGATCAAGTTGAGATTATCTTTGGAAACATGGCGGGAAGCTTTGGCATTTGTTGGCTGGTTTAGATGCCAAATATTGCTGCACTTTAAAATAATTTAGTTATTAAATAAAAAAATATTTATAATGGGAAATTTTAAATAGAACAAATTAAGTTGACATTGTGATTAGTTTAATTAATTCCTTAATTAAAAACTAATTAGTATAGTACTAATTGCTATTATTATTGTTGTAAAAGAAAATAAAATAAATATTAAGCAAGCATGTGACAACCAATATCACATTATTAGGCTTACATTATTGACTTTTAATTAATATTTTTTTAACAAGTTGGGTCAAACTTGAAATGTAATATTAAAATTTAAAAAATAATTATATTAATTAAAGATATAATTTAATTATATTTTTTTATTATATCATTATATGTTATTAATGTGAAAAACTACTCATTAATCTATTATCAATATCTATATCAATCAAGATGAATTAGTATTTCTAATTTATTAACATGAATTGGAAAATGATTTCACTTTATTTAATTAGGTTATTTGATTTATAATGTTTACTTTTAATATTATTGTAATAAATAATAACATTAAAAACAAACCTTAAAATTTAAAAATAAGAAAAATACTTTCTATAAAGTAACTTTAAATGTGAGTATAATAAATATTTAATGTGTGAATTATTTTATTGAAATGATAAAATGACTTATAATTTAAGATAAGTATAAAGTAAGTAAAGTATGTTTATTAATCTGATGTGGAGAGAACATGGAAAAATTTTAGATATTTCATGGATAGTTAATAAATGAATTACTAAAAGGGATAATTATTTAATTATTATAATTAGGTTTTCTAATTTAAAAGAGTCAAAAATTTTATATTGTTTAATTATATGATTTTTAGTCAAATGGGATGTTTGGAAAAGATTTTTATTTTTACGGAGACACAAGTAAAGTATTTGCAAAATTGGTTCCTTAATTTTGTTTTTCAAAATTATTCTTTTAACTTTTTTATTTTCCAAAAATACAGTAGTTACTTTTTTTATATTTTTTAATTTTTTTAATATAAAATACATTATTTCTTAGTTAAAATATGTTTTGAAATTCAAAACTGTTAAAATATTAAAAATATATTATTTTAAATTAATATTAAAAATTATAATTTATAAGTTTGGTATCAAATACTCTAAATATGCATATCAATACCTAAAATATACTAAAATGATTTTTTTTCCAACATTTTATATATATGACACCATTTTCTATGAATTTCTAAAAAAATCATATTTTTGAAAATATTTTTTTCAAATTTCATATTTTTTCTAAAAAAATCAACTTTTGATATTTTTATAATTTTTTAAAATTTTTTTTGTATTTTTTTAAAAAACCCTAAAAATAAATTCTAGTCCCCATTATATTATCATATCATCATCTACATTACCATCATTATTACTATCATCATTAATCATTAACTATTGATCATCAATCATCATTAATTATTACTTATTGATCTTTGACTAGTAATAATGTCTAGCCTTGGTAATGGGACAAAGCAGCTCCCCATCCCTACATTCACAATGAATCCCTACATTCACAAGGATTCCCCATGTTGATCCTTGTTTACTAAATAGGGATATCTCTATCCCATATGGATCCTTACAAAAATTCTTATTAATTTTAAATTTTGTAAAATAAAAATAATAAAAATTAAAAATACATAAATTACATACCAAATATTTAAATAACTATTACAACAATAAAATTTAACAAATTTATATTGAAAAAATACTAAAATTTTATAATATCAATCATAAAATAAATTAAAATAAAAATATTGGTACCATATTTTTTTTCTTCATCTTTCATTTAAACTTAATAGAAATAGCTTCAACATTTCAAATCTTCTTGAAATCTAACAAACTTCACTTTTTACAAGCTTTAAATATATTCCACACTCAAAATAGATCTGTTAGGAAGCAAAAATCACTAAATAGATCCATTAGAACATTTTAAATTTAAATCAGAAAACTTTTTACAAAAAACACGTACAGCAGTACAGGATCCCGTATACCTATACCGATACCTAAAATGCAATACCAATTTGGGCAATGCCTGTGGTACAGCCATACCACCCACTTGGTATGCCCGCATGAAACCTACTGTCAAATTTGGCATATGGTACGACCAACTTATGTGGTCGTATGACCCAATATACAAAACATGGTACGCCCGTACGTGAACACGTATGCCCGTACCAAGTAACATTTTCTCATTTCAGACATTGATGGCTCGTATGGCCAGTTGTATGCCCATACCATGTCAAATACCATAATGTTATGCTCGTAGCCAAACATATATGCTTGTACCATTCACTTTTTCAACATTTAAAATTTATATTAACTTAAATTGATTTATTAAACATAAATATCAAAATAATGTGTCTAACAATCTCTCCCTTTTTTATGTTGACAATCAATTTAAGTTAAATTTGAAAAACATGCTTAAATTATGAAAATTTTATGAATTTGAAATTCTCCCCCTTTATTTTAGAATTCATGCAATTAATCATAATTAATTAAACAACACAAAGAGAATAATAAACACATCCACAAGAGAAAATTAAATGTCATAAATAATGAATATAATCAAAGTCAAACAGTCAACTAGTCAAAATAAATACAAAAGTCAAAGTCAAACTAATCAACTAACTATCCCTATCTAAGATATCTACCCCTTTGTCAATATTAAAAAGCATCAAGGAGGAGGAGGGATAAATGGATCAAGTAACAAGCTGATGGACTAAAGAGTAGTAGTAGTCAAGGCCTGAAAGTCCTGGAACTTTTGAGTATGCTGTAGAAGTCACTGATCAATAGAATCAAAATGACGCCCAAAACTATCAAGTCTGGTGTTGAGCACCGTAAACTGTTAGGTGATCAGAGCCATAACAGACTGTAGAGCAATAGTATCAGCATTAGTGGAAGGAGCAGCATCAGGAACAGTAGTACCAGAAGAAGATCCACCCTCAATCTATCACTGTCGCTTGCAGCTCAAAGCCGCCTGACATCTGGCATCATCATGAGGTGAACCAGTGCATGCTTGAAGTGAGGCAGGAGTATCATCCTTTATGTACTCTGCATCATCAGGAATGGGCACCTGCATGTACTGGCATATCTCAATTGTCTTAACACCATACAGTGCAACAATGTCATTAAAAAGACCCAATGCAAGTAAATGCTCCAGACGCCTCTTGATATACTCGGTATGGATAGAGTATTCATTGAGGCATTTAGGTTCACTAAGTATTAAGTGCTCAATAAGGGACATGTCTAGGTTAAGACCATAGGGTCCAAGAACTAGAGAATTCCAAAAGAAACCTTCAAAGAATGATAGATATGGTAAATGTGGGGATCGAAAAGAATAGCTCAGCCTAGCTATTTCTGAGCATTGACTTCAAGGAACTAACCTTGAAGCGAGTGACCAGTCTGAATAAGAGAACCAATGACCATAGAGTTAAGAAAGATAAGGTCAAGACTAGTTACTGTGTCATTCAACTTTGATCACTTGAAGACAAGATAAGTGATCAGTCGATGACAGTAGAAAAGAGTGGGGGATTTTAGACAGGGAGCTTTGAGCCTCGAAAGACAGAAAGGAATATCGAGTGTGATATCCTTTAAAGGGCATTTTTATCAAAAATAGCAGATTTGGCATTTACAATACCGTCAGTAAGAAAATAAAAAATGGCATCAAACTCAGATTTTGTGAGTCTGTAATTACACCGGAAGAGTTTAAAAGTACAAGAGTGAGACATATCAAGTTTAAACATCTGTAAAAACTCAAAACACAGAGCATCAATGGATTTATTATGTAGAAAGGTAAAATTGGACCAGCTAACGTTAGCTAAAAAATGTCTAACATCAACCTTGAGTTTGATAGTACATAAAGTAGAGATGTAGGCAAAACAACATGGAGAAAAATGTTTTGTATTTAAAATAGCATATCAGGAACTAAAAGTCGAGAAATTTGGTGTAGGAGTACAATCCTTAGTCTGTACATGTTTACCCTTATCTTAAGGACGAGAGGAAGAACCACTACAAGTACCATGCGAAGTCATTTTGAAAAATTAGAAAAAATTGAAAATTTTGGCAGAGTTCGACTAAAGTTTGAAAAACCTAAAAATTTCAATCACAATAAAACAATGTAAAAATTGCAACACAACTCAAAAACACAATGATAATAAAAAAACTCTAAAGAAAGGAACAAAAAATTCAATTAAAAATATAAGAAAATCATAAAATAAATCAAAAATCAATTTTTGATGGAAATAGTGAAAATACCAAATGAAAATCCAAGTTTTTTAGGTGAATGAATCAAAAATGAGGAGTAATCATGAAAATAAGAAGATTTGAGTGAGATTTGAGTAATTTTGATTGATTTTAGCTTGAAAAGATGAGAAATCAAAAGAAAAATAGAAGGGATAGGTGACGGCAATGAGAGAAAAATGTAAAAACTAGGTTAAAATTGAGGATTTTAAGTCATGTACGGGCATATCAGATCACGTATAACTGTACCGGCTTATTGAAATTCAAATTTGTAGAAGAAAACATACATGTACGAGTGTACCGGATTGGGTACAGCTATACCAAAATCATGCCTTTGAAACGTACAAGCGTGCCATTTGAAGCGTATGGCCGTACAGAGGCTACTGCCAAATTTTGGAATTTTTGATAGAAGAGGTGTACGAGCGTACAAGATCGTGTATGGTTGTATAGAGGTTACTAGAATTTTTCTCTTTTGAGCATACGGGCGTACTCCTCAGGACGTATGGCCGTATAAAACCTTATGGTAAAATGAGAATTTTTAGATAAAGAGCCATACGAGCATACCATATCCAGTATGGCTGTACGGATATTGAAAGTTGGATTTTTGAAGAGGATTTCTGAGAATTTTTCTGAGTTTTTAATATTCAAAATACATTCCTACTTCAAAAAAGATCCATCTATCATCCTTAACTCATGCTTAATAAAGTTTAAACATTCTTCACATAGGGGTTTTATGAAAATATCTACAAGTTAGTGAGTTGTATCAACAAGTTCTAATACAACTTTCCCTTTTTGCACATTATCATGTAAAAAATGATGTCTAATGTCTATGTGATTGCTCCTAGAATGCTGTATAGGATTCTTAGACAAATTAACAGCACTAGTGTTATCACATTTGATAGATGTACATGAAACACAAACATTATAATCTCTTAATTGTTATTGAATCTATAACACTTGAGCATAATAACAACCAGCAGATATATACTCAGCTTCAACAGTAGATAAAGAAACATAATTTTTCTTCTTACTAAACCAAGAAATCAAATAATTCCCTAGAAAATGACATGTTCCAGACATACTTTTTCTATCGAACACATTTCCAGCAAAATTAGCATTAGAATAAGCAATCAAGTCAAATAAAACATTTTTAGGATATCACAAGCCATAATTCAAAGTACCAATTAAATATTTGAAAATTTGTTTCACAACACTTAAGTGAGATTCCTTAGGTGATGCTTGAAAGCGAGTATACATACATACATCAAACATAATATTTGGCCTAAAAGTAATTAGATAAAGTAAACTACCTATCATACTTCTATACTTCTTTTAGTTTACTTGTTTGCCACTTTCATCCAAAGAAAGCTTTGTGGTTGTGCTCATGGGAGTTTTGCTTGCTTTAGCATCATCCATTCCAAAGTTCTTTAATATCTATGTAGTGTACTTAAATTGGTCGATGAAGATGCCATCATTACATTGTTTTACTTGAAGTCCTAAAAAATACTTTAATTTTCTCATCATGCTCATTTTAAACTCTCCCTGCATACACTTAGAGAATTCCTTGCATAACTCATCATTAGTAACATAAAATATAATATCATCAACACAAATTTGCACAAGCAAAATATCATGCTTATAATTTTTAATGAAGAGGTTATGTCAGCCTTGCCTTTTTCAAAACAATGATCAATTAAAATGATATTAATCTATCATACCATACTCTAGGAGCTTGTTTAAGTCCATACAAGGCTTTGGTGAGTTTAAAAATATGATTTGAGAAGTTAAAATCTTCAAAACCAAGGGGTTGTTTAACATAGACTTCTTCTTCAATAAAACCATTTAAAAATGCACTTTTAACATCCATTTGAAATAATTTAAAATTCATATGAGATGCATATGCTAACAATATTCTAATTGCTTCTAATCTAGCAACAGGAGTAAAAGTTTCATCATAGTCTATGTCTTCCTCTTAAGTATACTCTTGTGTCACTAATCTAGCGTTATTTCTAGTTATAGCACCATCCTCATCTAACTTATTTCTAAACACCCACCAATAACAAAAGCATTCATAGGTTTAGGTACTAAAGTCCATACTTTATGTCACACCTCCTAACGAGACATGTCCCGTCATGAAATCCTGAAACTCCTTACAAAAGCTCTAGAATTTCATTAGAAGGGAGAAATCGCAAGACAACAACATCAGCACAAAGCATACATAGCATAATCAACCAAATTCCTGAAGAACATCATGCATAAAGATACCAAGAAGAGATGAGGCAATACTGAGTCAAATATAATGCACAACCGTATATATATATAGCTACAGTCATCCCAGTGGTATCAAAAAGTAATAACCAATACAACATAAAATGGTACTACTACCAAAACTGAGAAGAGGCGTTAGACTGCATACACAATGCCTAAAGGAATCCGTCTAAGGTGTCCCGAGCCATAATCACGAGATCCACAAAAGCCATGAACCACACTGCCAACAAACTCTACTACCCCCGTCTAACCTCAGAAGTGCTCGGACCTACATTCATCAAATGATAAACGCTGAGTAAAACTCAGTGTCGCTAAATAAAATAAATGCAATGTTTAATAATATTGAAGTATAAGGAATATTAAAATAATAAAATAACAACTATCTTGGTGTAAAGTAAGTAATCAAATGTCAATCACCAATTATTCTAAGCTTATGACTAGTGCAATTAATAACATCAGCACATTTCAGTATCATGTACATAAGTATCATCATTAATATTTATTTTAATGAAGTGCACAAATCAATTTCTTGTATAGTCTTATTTGCCCGAATATAGATACAGAGTCCTTTATCTCACCACTTTATAGTACCTAGATTCAATTATGCTTTTCATTCATAGCATCTTGAATAACTCACATTTTTCCATAACTATAATATCTCATTCCAGCTTAAAATGAATTTTTGCAATGTAAGATATGAAATGAATCTATGAGAATGCAATGTCTTGCACTCTCCCTCAAACACAACCTTGCTCATTATTTCATCATAACTCATCAATCACGCTTCTATTCTCAACGTTCTCTGGAATGTGACTGTACTCAGCATTCAATAATAATATTCAGCATATGCGACTAAACTAAGTGTATGAGAAAGCGATTATACTCAGCTTTCATATATACATATATCTCAATACATGACTATATCTTAGCGTATAAATCAACCTCACTTTTCCATCCTTATAACGCCATGTAGTGATATTATGGAATGCTAATGAATTATGTATGAATGAATATGATTTTATGATATGATGCATTGAAATGTCAGAGTGCAGATCATATATTTCCCATAAATTCAAAATCATACAACTCAATACTTATCATGAAATGCGTGTGTGATATCATCTCAGACTTAATTTTTAAGTCGAGTGTAGTTAGCACTGACCTTCTATTGCTTTTCCCTTATCTATGCATCTAGGGGACACGTGAATAGGCTCCTCAGTAGATCCTGTAATAATCATATGCATTTAAACTTAGTGGTACGACCAAATGGTTCAGTCAATTACCATTTGTACATATTATGCTAAATAGTAATAATATGCGCATCATATAACAATTATTTTCTTAAATCCCTACTTAAGAATAACATATAAAAGAAAGTATCATTTAATCGTCAATAAAAAAATTAAATTGAGAATAATTTATATGTAATATATATTTCCAAAATACATCTTCTATTACAACCTATGAGGTAATATAATTTTATTTATCAAATCAAATTGTAGATATGCTAAGTTCATAAAATCATGCAATTTATATAACTTGTCACAAATTAAAATTTTAAAGTTCACTATAATACATGTTAATCATAGCTTAAAGAAGTAATAGTAGACAATCTTAATTACTAATTAAATGGTTATAGGAATATCTTACTGTGAGTGCCGGTTTCTGCCGGAACCCAGAGCGAGGCTTGCGAAAGTCACGGACCAGGGACCGCACTTGGAGCGAAAGGCAGTCTTCCTAAGGGGTTACCTTAGGGAATGATACGGACTCAAAAGAGTCGCAAGGGAGTCGCCACCGGATGGTTCCGGATTGGTCCAACCGACCCATAGCATGAGTGCTAGTTAAACCCTTCA
>CANYBF010760894.1:0-11643 GCA_948192965.1 Dalechampia spathulata
TACTCCACTATGAGTTGTACATTGATCCTAAAGATCTATTTATAGAACAAAATTGAAAGGTAACAACTATTCCTAAACATTGTGTTGATTCACTAAAAGATAGAGCAGTTGGTGATGAAGCATTGCAACTCTTCCCAAAAAGTATGAATGTTCGTGCATCTGCTTGTACGAGTAAAAATTGCCCTTCACGAGTCGTGCCTCAACTTGGTGCGAGTGAACTTCCTTTGGATCTTTTACTGTAACGACTCGCATATAGGCTTTACGAGTCATACCTTAACTTTCAAACTTCAAATTCCTCACTGTAACGACTCGTGCATGTCTTCGCGAGTCGTGCTTCTGATAGCTTCAAACTTCATTCTTTACTGTAACGACTCATGCACTTCATGCTCGAGTCGTGCCTTGCTTCATCTTCTTGAAAGGTCTTTACTGTCACGACCCGTACATGTACTTCACGAGTTGCATTCTTCTTTGACTTATTTCTTCTTTCCTCTATTGTTACGACTCATATAAATCATGCTCGAGTCGTACACTATGCTTATTTCTTCTATTTGACTCGTATCACTTCATTACGACTTGTTCTTCCTCATTTCACCATTGATTCTTCATACTTTAACCAATATTTCACTAAATTCCTTGCAAATACTTACAAATAGTCCTCAAAATACATCTTGGGACTTCTTGCAAACGAAGTTAGAAAGAAATAGCAAAGTAACTAAAATAGACATAATACTTCATAAAAACTTATAGAAAACTAAGATTAAACATATAAAAATCATAATATTAAGACTCAAATAAACAACATAATAACTAGTAATCAATATGTAAAGGGATAAAGTTGTCACATTAATTAATGAGTGGTATAGATAAGTATTTGAGGGAGTGGATCCATTTGTTTTGAAAAGGAAATGGATAATCATCTTAAAGAATTTATAGGGAAAAGGGGAGTTTACTTAATTATTAAGAATTTAACTGATACGGATTAGAAACTAAAAAAAGGAAAACAAAAAGAAAATCTCATAAAGGAGAAAGATCCATAGAGAGATTTAAATCCTAAGAATTTAAGTTAGTTATCATACTAGGTATAGCTACTATATATTAAATCTAAATATGATATATAGAGTATAGCTACTCTATATATGATATTGCTACTCTATATCATACTAGGTATAGCTACTAGGTATACTAGGTAAGCTAAATCTTTTGTTATGTATTAATAACAATCTACGTTTATAAGTGTATGATATGGACTAAGTTAATTATGTATGTATATGGCTTATAACATGTATTTCCTATGGCTGGTTACCTATTTCGTGATGGATAGTTTAGATGAGAATTGAACAAATTCATGCATTGTGTGTGGTAAGTAAATTCATGCCATTAAATGACTATATTTTCAAGCTTAAATTAGTTTGTAGAGTTGCTTGTTCATGAGATTAAAGGGTTGTGAAGTAAATATGGGTAGTTGAACCTTATAATTTGATGGACAGATTGTTGTAATATGACCATAATTAATTTATATGAATAACGGTAAATAGGTGGTTTATTAGATTATTTATATGTGCTAGTTAAGAGGATGTATTAACCAACTATTCACATAAATGCATATGGCCATTATGACTATTATATTCTGATTTGAAAGGGCCAAAGCATAAGTAATAAACTAATAGAAGTGGTTTAGAACTTTGATTGTACATGTAGTATTATATTAGATAAACATTATTAAAGGCTGCTAAAGAAGGGAATAAGATGATAAAATTATCAAACTACCTTAGAAATGAAATTTATAGTTGTGTTCTTTAACATGAAGTTGCATATAGTGGTAATTTAAGCATAAGTAATAAATAAGTTTTATTAGACCACATGAAATTGTATTTATGTAAATGATAAATAGAATTAGTATTCTATTGATTAAGTAAGCAGCTTAATACCATGGAATTAGTGAATGTATTATAAGTTCTAGGAAGTATATGATGGGAGTTGTTGTGTCATAACACATTTTGTAAAGACATAAGCAGTTATAAGAAGGATTTATTAGATCATTAATTATTGAATTATTAAGTTTGTATACATTATTTTTTCTTCCTCCTTAATGTCATGATGGTTACCTGGGTAAGATCAGACTCATTTACATATTAATTAGTTTTGGCAATAAGGTACATGATTGCCTTGTCCTAGAACTTAGATGGAAATGCTTATATGTATATGTTATAACTTATAAATAATGCCATCATACTTGATTTATTTACAAATTTAGATCATATAATTAATATATAATTACTAAAGAGGAATGCATTAATAGTTAGGAAGAAACTAAATGCATTAATTGATTCTTTGACAATGATTGGCTAAGGATAAAAAAACCATATAATGGTGCATTGAAGTTAATATTTAAAAAGTTGGTCGTTAAACCAATCAAACTCAAGTTAGGAATTAAACATATTAATTAGTTCCTTGAAAATGACATGCTTTAAAGTTTATCAAATTGATTTGTATAATTTATTACGTAACTATTAAATCAATAATACATATTTGCATGCACATGAACTGATCAATAAATCATTGTTAATCCTTGGCTAAATATGTGTGAATAACCAAGGATAAGTTGAGTTTAGGCATGTATGTTATTGTTTTTATATAAGTGTTGTATTAGCTATTAATCAAGTTAAATACACATATCAAAATAGAAGTTAAGCATCAATAAGTAAATGTTTGTACTAAGACTTATATGACTTGATTTTATATATATATATTTATATAATAGAAAATAAAATAAATAAAATTATGGTTGTCCGTTCATGAGATGATATTGTTAAAATGAATTAAATAACATAACATATATAAATTAAACGCAAGTAAAAATTAGATGAAAGTGAAGTTATCTACTGAGATAGAAATCGATAAGTATTGAATTATGTTATGAATTGAATTATTATATAAATTCACTCGATTAAGGATGATAAAGAATTAAAATGTAACTAGTAATAAGGATAGGTGTATTGAAGCTTAGATTCAATAAATAGATAATGATAAAGCTAAAACAGGTTTGTGCTTTATAATAATTGACCTATAAATAAAATTCACAAGTACAATAAAAGGCTTGAAAATTCAAGCATAATGTTGTGGAATATTATGAACATTTTGTTATTATTTATTTAATGTCGGATATGTGATATATTGATATATCTTGAAATGTTATTGATTTATAATTATATCATCATCACATAAATACATACATAATAAAGTCATGCATCATATATTATTAGCATGACACTATAGAGAAATAAAGAAGATATAGTTATATATATAAATATACATATAAATATATATACAGATGCACTAGTATATTAATATATTAAAATGATATAGAAATAGAAAATACATAAATATACTAGGAAAAATAAATCATTGAAAATATACCCAATATAGATTGAGCATAATTAGAGACAGAGATTGATGTGATCATAGAGAAAAGAATGAATTCACAGAAAATGATTAATATACAAAAAAATGATGAAATGATAAAGAAGAGAGGAATGCAATACACATTTGCATTCATTATAACATAGCATATTATTACTACAAGAGAAGAGGAATGCAATTCATATTTACATCCATTGATTTATAACATATTATTATTATAATTCTTATAATGGACACAATGATAATATGGTTGTTCCACAAAAATGATGTTTGATATAAAGAGTTATTCACAAGGAATTATTTAATGATACTTTATTAATGATTATGTAATTTATTAACTATGATATTTATTATAATATATATTACTATGAATGTTCATTAATTATTTTATTAATTAATTATGTTTGTTATAAAAAGGAAATAGAATTTTATTCATATTATATTTATTATTAAGCATCATTGAGTTTTATACTCAACGTTTACCATTTGATAAACGCAAAATAAAGTAGTTCAAAGGGACGTCTGGATCAATGAGGCACCAGCATAATCAGGATATTCTGATTTTTGTACGACCCTTGGAAACACATTTTGAAAGTATAATATATTCTTAGAAGATATTTTTATTATGCAACTATCATTGTACAGTTTATGGGTAGTAAAATTTTTTATGCTTGTATAATAACAAAGGTGCTAAAATTTCCTAATGTATGGCTTATTTAAATTATATGAATGATATATATATATATACATGAGTTGTTTGATGGCATGTTATAATGTATATATAGATATTTATTACAAATAGTTTATGATATAAAGCCATAGGTAATAAAATATATAGTTACAGTCATAGACCAGATATATTTTATCAAAGAAAAAAAATAAATTTATAGATCTTTTATAGGGTGATTAATGGATTCCCATTTGTATGGTGTTTATTAATCATTCTACGAAAGCATGTCTTCACTAATCGGATGTAACAGATTCTCATATTTTTATGTTAGCTAATGTACAATGATATGATTTTAAGTCATTATGATTAATTTAAAAATGATACTTTGATATATATTATAAGATTAAGTAATAAAACTACTTTGATATCTTTAGGATTACGTTTACTATATAAGTGTAATATGATTTCATAAAAGAAGAATACAAATTTTAAAAATGACTTTTGTGTAATAAACTTTGAAATCATAAATGTTTTTAAGAATCGGTGAAACAAAAAAGTGCTAATTTGAATGAATTTATGAGAGCATTTTTTTTTTGTAAAATAATTTTTTAGTCAATAAGAATGATACATTTTTATGAATTGAATATATGAGTATCAATGTTGTTAATCTCTTAGATGTGCCCTCAAGTATATCTTGAGAGCATGGTTCTAATTGCATATAGGACACATGTGTTACATCTTATTATGGTATCAAAAGCCTAGATTGTGGAAATCTTAGAGTATAAGTTATGGGCACCTTTTTTTATCAATTTTTTGCATATTTTCGACATACTCCTAAATGATTTTGTAACAACTATATTAAGCATATGTTATATGCCTTATGTCTTACGGTAATCATGTAAAAATGACATGTATATTAATATTTATATGTACTCTTATGAGATTATTAATATGATTTGATTATTAAGACTGTTGATGCATTAAATTTTATCCAATGTATTTTATACTTAGACATGACATGCATATGTTGTTTAACTATAGTTTTAAATAATTGTTGAATTTTGTTATGACTTATGATATGGTTTCAACATGCTAAACCCCATGAAGAGATATTTCTAAAGAAAATTAAGGATACTTATTTTGAAAGTCCTATTTACAAGATCCTTTACACATGACTTGTTCAAGTCAATAAAATCAAGAATAATAACATATTATGATTACTCCATCATATGCATTATTAACTACTCTCATGAGTGACATTGATTTTCCTCAAGTATTGATATATAACAAGCATAAGTATAATAAATATAGGCATGTTATAATAAAATGATTTAAAAATCTTCAAAAATTTTCAACGCTCTCAAAAGAAGAAATTTTGAGGCAATATTAACATAAAATTTTATTTAATTTTAAATTCATTATATAGGGTGAACATGAATGTTCATGTTTAACAAGGATGTAACATATGTATGTGTTCTTTAACAAACTATAATTTGAAGATAAATGTAATAATGGTAACATCATATATCTTAATATTAAATGGTGCATGATATGGAGTCATAAGGTGTAGAAGATGTCAAATGCTCATGATAACATAGATGTATATTCTTATTTTGCATCCTATATGGTATTATTAAGTGGTACATATATCCCAAGAAAAATGTGTTGAATGTGTGATTTATACATAATGGTATGTGGGAAGTTAACATGATTGAGAACCATTAAATACCCAAAGGATAAGAAGGTAAATCATGTAACAAGCTAAACATTAAAACTTTGGAATGCATGTATATTCATATGAGTTTAATTGGAAATGTGATTTGAACAAGTAAATAAATCCTATTAATTCGTTATTATGTTACAACCAAATAAAGTTTGTATGTTAGAATGTGTACCTCTTATAAATTAAACTACAGTTCTTTATCAACGTTTTCTTGATTAGCTCATGCATTTCAAAGATGACCTTAAAAACTTAGTGTTGACCCTTACTTTTCACCCTTGTGCAATCTTGGGTTTTTGTTGATTTGGGTTGGTATCAGTCCCCGAGGTCGACCCAGATTTGTGAACATGCTATTGGACTTTCTCTGTGTGTTTTAGGCATGCAGAACACTTTACATTTTGCCCGAATGAGGCAGAATGCATAAACAGAGCACACTGAGCACATAACATTATTTGCCAGAAAAAGCCACTTGGTTGGGCCCATATGCGAAGCCCATATGGTGGGGCCCACATAAATGAGGTACATGACCACGTCTTACAATGTCAAATAACACTTATTTAACATGCAAAACTCATTGCATTTTACTCATACGAGGCTTAATGCATAAACAGAATGAATTTAAGGCATAGCACTATGCATGCATTATGCAACGAAAAAAAGACATTTGGTGGGGCCCACTTTCCAGACCAAATCCAGAATACTTTTCTTTGCAAAACATCTTAATATGTCAAATGATGCTTATCTAACATACGTCACGCATCCCGTTATACGCTACGCACATAGCGAAAAAAAAGACATTTGGTCGGGAGCCTTCTCGGGACCAAATCGAATGTTCGCCATATTACACAATGTTTTAGCATATAAAATGATGCTTATTAGGCATGGGGCGCGTGTCCCGATGTGGCCATAGTGGGCCCCATGCGATGGATCAAAATGCAATGTGCGCAGAACATCACCCTATGTATGCCACACATAGGTTATGGTGCACATAGCACTATATGTGGTGCACATAACCTAAAAATTTTCAAATCCGAACCGAAAATTACAATTTTACAAAACCCTCATTTAGCTCTATAAATATAGAGCTTGGGTTCTGAAAAACTCACTCCAGATATTGCTAAAAGCAAGCCAAAACTCTGCCAAATCAATTCCTAATTAATTAAGCACTTAATTAATTAAATTGGTAGGATTTTTAGAGACCAACAAGCACTAGTTAGGTCCCTAATCACGTTTGGAAGCAAGATCTTGAAGAAAAACCTACTACCATAAGGTAAATCTTCATTTTTCTTTCATTTTCCTTGGATTTTTGCCTAAATCCTTCTATTTTTGGCTTGATCTTATGTTGATTGGCTTCAATCATCTTTATTTTTGATTATTAATGCTATTTTATAATCAAAACTATGTAAATCTAGCTTTGATCTGCCTAGATCCGAGCTAGATTTTACGTTTTTCCTGAAAACCTTCATTCTATCACTATTCTGCAGGGAATATGCTGCGCATATAACCTTATGTGCGCCACACACAGCTTATGTGTGGTGCACATGGAGACCATCATATAGCCTTAAAAATTTTAAGAAAATGCTATTTTTCTTCAATTTTCATTCGATTTTTCACCCGATCTGACAAATTCATTAGCATTTTAGGCTTTTCCATGCCTTTAGTGCTCTCGATCTTTCAAAAATTTTTCAAATCCAATTGATTTTTAGCTTTAAAAATTAATTATTCAAAGTAGATGTAAATCTACAGAGTGAAAATCCATTTTCATGCTCTGATCTGCCTAAATTGAGGCTGGATCTTGGGTTTTCACTAAAAACTTGATTTTCCTTCTATTTTGCTTGCCATGTGTGCCATACACAGCCTATGTGTGACACACACAGCCTATATGTGGTGCACATAGGCCTATGTGTAGCACACATAGGCCCCAGATTTCATAAAAAATGCCATGTTTCACATATTTTCGCTTCAAATCTGATTTTTCCAATAACATTAGGGGCTTGTCCATGCTTTTAGTATTCTTGATCTATCAAATATTATCTAGATCTAATTGATTTTAGCATTAAAATTGATTATTCAAGTTAATTGCTCAATTACTTGTTTGATTTGCAATTTAGAGGCTAATTCAAACTCAAAATAAGGTATTATCTTTATTAAAGTTGCGTATTTTGATATGTAGATCATTTTTATACTGATAAATTTGATTTTCTTACAAATTGGCTTCTGATGTGTGCCACACATCATGGTATATGTGCCACACACAGCCTATGTGTAGTGCACGTTCCCTGGAAAATTTTCTGAAAAATCGCATTTTCACTCGTTTTCAAAACTGGTTTGATTTTTCCAGTAACATTTGATGCTTTACAGTAGCTCAAGTGTATTCGATCTATCATAAGTTAATTACATTTAATTAATTTTGGCCTCAAAATTGATTTTCTACAATTAAATGTCCATTTAACTCGTTAAAAATGTGATTTTTGAAAGGATTGGATTCAAATTGGTTGAGCGGATCTCTTCAATGGTTCCAAGTGATGTTAGCACTCCTATTTGATTTTCCATGATCAAACAAAAATAATTTTTTTTAAATAATTTTTATTTTTGTTAATTTTCATGATCCGACTCGTGTAAATTCGCATGATTGTTGCCAAATAATTGCCAGATTTTCACTCTTGGTTCATGATTTCATATAACATTGGACTAGTCAAATAAATCCTAAATTTATTTGTTACTAATGAATTTATTGTGTTTATTTTGCATATTTATCATTCATGCATTTTTGGCTCATGCTACCCGAGGCGAAATAGTACCTGAGGAGGAGGGGACGTTACTTATGTCCCAAAAATGATGTATACGAGGAGATTTGTGTAATAGGATAGGATTATTATTAATTTGTTATAATTAATCCCCTAAAATCCCTTGTGTATCCCTTAATTCCTTGATTCCCTTTCACCGGCCTTTCAGTATTCTTTTATTTCATGGATGGTTTTATATTTACTATAATATACATGCCATATCATGTTACATGCCATGTCACATGCCACATCACAAGCCCCTATACCATGCCATGCATATGCCATGCCATAATATACTTATCTTGTATGCCAATACAATCTAAATACGCCAATACGCAATGTAATACATGCAACTTGCCATGCTATTTGCCAATATGTCATGCCATGCCATGTCACATGCCATATCGTATGCCACGAAATATACCATGTTGAATACCAATTCACAGACGCATCACTATGCCATGTCATGCATATGCCATGCCATTACAAACATATATTGCTACGTCATATCATGCATATGATATGTCATCCACTCCACATGTCATGCATATGCCATGTCATTCATCTCACATGTCATGCATATGCCATATCATTCATCTTACATGTCATGCATATGTCATCTTATTATGATATTATTATTATGTCACGCTGTTGACCTTAACTTTTCACCATTGTATAATTCTGGATCTTTGTTCATTCGGCTAGGATTTAGTCCCCGGTATCGATCCCGATTATGCACATAGACTTCTGTATCTTCCTCTGTGTATTCTGGTGCACAGAACATCTTAGGACTGGTGGGGCCCACCATGGCGCCTGGCGGTACCCATCACGTATTCTGAGTATTCTGTGCATGCAGAACACCATTCCTTATTACCTATATAAGGCAAATCACTTGAAATGCGAAGTATTGCATTTTTTACCCCGGGTACTATTCACTATGAATAGTGCATAGGTGGGGCCCACTAGGCAAAAGCGGGGCCTGCTGCCCCTATTACCTATTCTGTGTATTCTGTACTTACAGAATACAATTCCATGTTGCTATACGCAAGGCACAAAAACTTGGCATCGCAAATGCCATCTTCTTGGCCCACTACGCTGTGGGGCCCACCTAGTAATAGCGGAACCCACTGCCCCTATTGCTTATTCTATGTATTCTGTACTTACAGAATACATTTCATACCCGCCTACACGTGGTAGAATGCACAGAATGCAAAATATTGCATTTTGGACCTAGGTTACTATTCATGGTGAATAGTATACACGCAGGGCCCGCTTCCCCAATTAGCCAATTCTGTGTATTTTGTACTTACATAATACATTCCGTTGTTGCCTTATGCAAGGTACATCTCGTGGCATTCCGAATGCCACATTTGTAGGTCCACCACGCTGTGGGGTCTGCCAGACACTAGTGGGGCTCGCTTCCCACTATTATCCATTTTAAGGCATTCTGTATGCACAGAACACACATTATTCATTGCCTCACTAGAGGCGAAATGCTTAGCATGCTATTTCCCACTTTTCGGGCCCTTTTGTGCTGTGGGGCCCACAAGGGTACTATTCATCATGAATAGTGCCTAGGCGGGCCCACCGCCCGAATTCACAAACTTAAGTGTTCTCGATGTGTAGAACACATTTTTGCTAGTGCCTACGCGAGACATGACCCACGGCATCCCATATGCCTCATTTTAGCCTTAATGGGCCTATTGGGCCCAAATTGGGCCCATTAGCCAAAACTCGATGTTCGGAGCTGAATTTGAGAAAACTTATAACTGTAAAGTTTCTCGAAATGCCCTTTGCACTTTCTTGGACATATGGCATGCATCTCATTCCACCCGTACGAGGTGGAACGCATAGGTCAAAAACGCAATGTGCGTAGCGTATAGCCCTATAGGCTACGCACGTTGCATAGTAAAGATGTTTGGTCGGGAGCCCTTTCAGGACCGAATTTGGAAAAAGTTTCTTCTACAAAGTTGTTCCTCACATCGAATAATGCTTATACGCTTTGGGCCGCATCCCAGAAGTGATCGCAGCGGGCCCTACGCGAGGGTTTCCGAACTATATGCACGCGCATATAGGCCTATGTACTGCGCACATAGCCCTACATGTGGCGCACATGTATGCAAATACGTGCCAAAAATTACAAGATTGCCACCTAAAAATTTGCTCTATAAATATAGAGCTCGGGCAACATTTTCCAGACCCCGAAATTTGCTCTGAGAGCAGCCAAACCTCTGTCAAAATCCTTCCAAATTAATTAAATACTTAATTAATTTATTTCTTAGGATCTAGGGACTTAATTGGCTTAGTTAGGCTCCCTAAACATTCTTGGAGTGAAGATCTACAAGAATAGTCCGCTAGATCAAGGTAATTTCTGCCCATTTCTTCATATTTCTTCATTTTCCTTTAATTTTCTAAGGTATATGCGCCACATATACCTCTATGTGCGCCACATGTAGCACATGTGTGGTGCACATAGGGTTATATGTAGCGCATATAACCCCCGGTTTTCAAAGAAACTCACGTTTTCTCCTCGTTTTTCATCGATTTTTTACCCGATCTGGCTAATCTAGCAACATTTGAGGCTTTTCCATGCCTCAGGTGTTGTGGATCTGCCTTATATCTACTGGATCTGTGATAATTTTAACTTTAAAATTATTTTCTTTGATTTGGATACAAATCCTCGAGCAAAAACCCAGTTTTGGGTCCGATCTACCTAGATCGGGGTCAGATCTAGGGTTTCTGCTAAAATAATTTCGATTTTCTTTCGGTTTTCAAAGCTATGTGCGCCACACATGGCTCTATGTGCACCACACATGGCTCTATATGTGCCACATATCCCTCATGTGTGGCACACATAGATCCCGGTTTTTACAGAAAAGCCCTATTTCAACCCGAACCGCTCCTGAAACACTTCGGTTTTGAATTTTCCAGTGACTCCAGTAGCTAGATCGTGCACTTGGGGTTCTGGATCTATCATAAATCACTCAGATCTGCTTGATTTTAGCCTTAAAATTAATTATTTCAATTAATTGCTTAATTAATTGTTT
>CANYBF010760926.1:0-15447 GCA_948192965.1 Dalechampia spathulata
TATATAATAGAGTATTGTAATAAGGCAGTTAAAAGTATGGGTGCAATGTGAGTTCAATTATTCTTAAATGTTTTTCATCAAATAAAAATTTTATATGTATAAATTTACATGTATCATTTGACTAAATTCCAAATCGCAAATGCTTTTCAATTATAAGTTTTGCAAATGTAGAGTTTGTTTTTAATTCAAAAAAAAACATCCTTTGTAGAATGATTAATAGTTTCTATGTACTAGAGGCTGTTCATTATTCTACGGGAGCATGTTCCGTCATGAAGCAGGGTGTGACAGATAGAATGCTCAGAGATATAATGAATAACAATGATCCATTTAATGGTATTTGGAGGTGACTTTAGATAAGTATTATCAGTTGTTCCTAAAGGAACAATGCAAGAAACAGTTAATGCAAGTCTAGTAACATCATATCTTTAGAATAAAATAGAAGTGCTCAAATTGACAAATAATATACAAGCTAAATCAGATAAAACTTTTAGTGATTCTTTACAAAGAGTAGGGGATGAGGAAGAGTCTACAACTCATTATGGAAACATAATCATACCAGATGAAATGATGATACAAGATTATGGAAAAGATTCATGTAAGAAGGTATTGATACAAAATGTGATTCCTAATTTTGTTAAGAACTCGATATCATCAAAATATATGATAAAACTATATAATATTAGTAATAAAGAACGAATATATGGATAAACTAAATCAGATGATAATAGATATGTTTCCGGGAGAGATTCAAGTGTACCTTAACTATAATTATGCAGTTGATGATATTAATACTAATTATCAAGAAGAATTTACAAATAGCTTGCAACTAAATAGAATCCCACCATATAAACTACAATTGAAAGTTAATTACCTAATAATACTTTCAAGGAATTTGGATGCATTGAATAGATTATGCAATGGAACTCAAATGGTATGCAGAAGATTTGAAAAAAATATCATATATGTTGAAATAACAACTAGGTAATATGCTAATAGGCAAGTGTTACTACTTAAAATATCATTGAATCCACTAAAAAGTGAAGGATATTCATTCTAATTCAAAAAGAGGTAATTTTCAGTGCAATTATATTTTACAATGACTATAAACAAGGTACAGAGACAAACAATACCAAATGTAAAAGTATACTTATCAAAAGATGTTTTTCATGGACAATTAAATGTTGTATTATCAAGAGGGATTTCAAGCTCAAAAATAAATGTATTAGTCAAAATGGATGATTTAAAAAAATAAGGAATCAACATATATAAAAAAATATAGTCTACAAAAAAGTCTTGCTATCAAATAGATAAATAAACATTTGCTCTTATTTTTTTGTAAATGAATGGATTACAACATTATATAAATAACATGTTAAATAAGTACATAATACTTAAATGTCAAATATTAATTTAAAATTATAAAAAATATTATCATGATAAAAATTTTGAAAAAATAAAATATAAAATTATTAAAAATGATGGGTCAAAAAAATCATGCTAATGTGCAATGCATGTTATGAAACTCTAGTTATATTAAAAGAGAGAATTAGAAAAATCAAAATTGTTATGATATTTTTCAATCAAAAAGAATTTTACTTTCGTATAAAACTAATTTTATCTAAAATAATTTTATTCAAATTCAAACGTAAATATAGATTTTTATCTAAAATAAGTAAATAATAATAAAAAAATTTTATTTTTACATAAATACTAATTTTATCTAAAGAACTCTATCTAAATACAAATATTAAGTTTTACTAAAATAATTATATAACATTTTAATATAAATACTACTCCCTCTTCTCACAAATAGACTCACTTTTTTACCACAAATTATAGCTTACTTTCTTTTTTAATAAAATAATATGTTAACTCTCTATTATACCATTTCTTTAATCATCTTAAAAATTAAAAATATAATTAATAATAAATAATTTGTATTTTATCTCATTATTAAAGGGTAAAATAGAAAGAATATATTTCAATTTACCTTTTCAAATAATATAATTAATATTTTTTTTAATCTTGATGAAACTAGAAATGAATCTAATAGGACAATAAAAGTAATATTTACTTAAATTATATAAATACATATTATATGAATTTAATTTCAAATAAAATATTCATTTTATTATATTTAAATTAAATTAAATTAATACCATAAATTGATTTTGAAAAAGCTTATCTTTTCTTGTTAAGCATAAATATGATCAATGATAGTTCATATATTCTTTGATCATATATTTATTAAATAAAAATCAATTAAAATATTTTATCTTTTATTAAATTTATGAATAAAAATAATTATGTGTTTAAATTAACATATAATTTCTATACTATATATATTATATATTTTTATTTAATTATGGTTTCATTTAATATTAAAATATAATTAATTAATTAAATATTTATTTGATGATAATATTAATATAATGTAAAATAAAATTTAATTAAATAATTTTAATTAAAATAAAACATAATAAAATTCAGAGAGATTAAAAATTATTAATTTATATAAAATTATTATGAAAAATTAATTAAAATATTATTTTTATATAAATTATTATAAATCTTTTATTGTTTTTATGGAAATAAAAATTATTCAAATCAAGTAAGTTTAAATATATTAATTTATTTAGATAATAAAAATTATAAAATTTTCGTTTGATATGGAAAAATTATGATTAATAATTAGTTAAATAATTAATATTAATATCATTGATTGTAATATAAAAATATAAAGTATGATATAAAAATAATTTGAAGAAATGTATAACTAAATTAAATTAATTCTATTATAAAAATCAATTATATTAATATGAAAGGGAATAATCAAAAAATAAGTTTAATTTTTTTTATATCATAATAGAATATGTTACAATTTATGATATAAAAAAATTAAATATTATAATATAATTTTAAAAGATTTGTATGATAATATAATTTGATTATAATAAAAATCTGATTATAAAAATAATATGTATTATACTAAAATCTTAAGGAAATAATTAAAAAATAATATGTATAATAATAGAATTTTATTAGAATTAAAATTATATATTATGATATAATTTTATTAAAATAGAATTTCTATTAGGAAAATAATATATGTAACAATAGAATTTTGTTATGATATATATTGCATTTCATAATGAAATTTGAAATTATATATGTATAAAATTTTAAATTAATAAAAATTTTGCTATAAAAATGATAGATATAATAATATAATTTTATTACGATTAAAATTATAAATTATAATGAAATTTTAGATAATATGTTAATATTAGAATTTTAAATGATATATTTAATAATATAGTATTAAAATGATATAAATTCTGTTATAGAAATAATATATATTAAAATTATATATTATAATGAAATTTTAAATAATATTTATAATAATAAATTTTTTTATGATTAAAAAATAATATAAAAAATAATAAAAATAAAATAGTTAATATTTAGATCAGTCTAATATAAAAATTATAAATTGGAAAGTAAAATTATAAATTAAAAAGTGAAATTAACCCCATAAGTAATTTCAATGTGTTTATTTTACAGGTGAGCGGTAGAGGTTATTTCCGCGTACACCGCAATTTGCAAGCTAAACCTCACAAATTACATAAAAGGAGAAAATAACAACAAAAATTTAAAACCCGAAGCCAAACCAAACGAAACGACAAAGAAAGTGCAAAGGAGAGATTAAAAAGAAATAAAAACGAAAAGCAAGAAAAGAGCAGGAAAAATTGAATTGAATTGCGTCCTCCATATGTAATGCATCAAAAGAAATCAGAAGTTCAAATCGGAAAAGAAAGCGTCGGCATCTCTTCCGATTTTAATCCTCTTCTTTTTCCTTCTTCGGATCATTCGAATCCCATTTCCTCTCAATTCTGGATTCAATCTTCTTTCCCATTTCATAATCATCATAATATTACTAGTAACAACAACAGCAGCAACATCAACAATGACCCAATTACTCCTCCTGCTTCTTCTTCTTCTTCATCATCAACCCCATATAAAAGGCCTCTTTTGACCCACCATCATCGTCCGTCGTCATCTCTTTCCAAATCCCCTACAATTTACCATTTCTCAACAACCCATCACAATCGAACCCTTTTTTCTATTTCTGTCGCTGTTAAATCCGCCGCCTTTCGATTCATCCGCCGTGTTCGCCGTCTCCGTGTCCATCTTCGTTTAATTCTTCTACTGTCTCTGCCCTTTTTCTATTTCTTGGTATCACATCCTAGCCACTCTTTCTTTCTTGATTTTCTATCAGCTTTTGCTTTCTCTGCTGCTTTATTATTTTCTCTAAATCTAGCGCGGCCTCGCCTCCCTTCAATCCGTTTGTTTTTGACCCGTTCTTTGCCAATCAAGCTCAAACCAACATCTAACGTAACTAGGCCCCCTTTACCGGTGTTTTGGTCGATTGGGTCGAGAACAAAATCGGATAAAAGGCTGAATTCTGGGTGCTGGGTTCAGGTTTATAGCAACGGAGACGTGTATGAGGGAGAGTTTCATAAGGGCAAGTGTTCAGGGAGTGGGGTGTACTATTATTACATGAGTGGGAGATACGAAGGGGACTGGGTTGATGGTAAATATGATGGCTATGGAGTGGAAACGTGGGCCAGAGGGAGCAGGTATAGAGGTCAATATAGGCAAGGTCTTCGTCATGGATTTGGCGTGTATAGATTTTATACAGGAGATGTTTATGCTGGAGAGTGGTCTAATGGACAGAGTCATGGGTGTGGAGTTCATACATGTGAGGATGGTAGTCGCTATGTCGGCGAATTCAAGTGGGGTGTCAAGCATGGCCTTGGCCACTACCATTTCAGGTTATATTTTTTCTTGCAATTTAAAATTGTGCAACTTCCATTGCATTCCTGATTCATCTTTTGGTAATTTAGCAATGCTATTCTTTATTAGCTATAGGATGTTCGTGTCAATTTCTATTGTTTATTAAATTTGTGTAATATATATATTAGCGGATGGCAAAGATATTGTAGAGAATTGAAATTATGACGGGCAATGTTTTCTTCAAGTAGTTTAATTATTGGAGGTTCCCCATGTTATGAGTTATACTCTAATTGGAGCCAGACCAAACAAGAATATGCTTTGCAAGTTAATCTCTTATTATCTATTTTACTGCAGAAACTAATCATTTGTTGGTATTTGGTGAAAGAAATTAATTTTTGAGCGTGCCATGAAATGTTAATCTTTACTGCCCTTATCACTCTTCATGTTCTTCTTAAATATGGATGAACATTAGGATACGAACAAGTTAAATATGAGTTATTTTAGTTTTTGAATTTAGTGTTCATGCCGTTCATCATGCGAAGTTACAGAATGAATGTTTATTCCTAGTGTAACAAGTCCAAGTTTGTCTACTCAACTACACAGAGCAGGGATTGCAATGGCTTATTTCCTTTTAATAGTTTTGGCGGTCAATTTATCTTGTTGGATGTCATAGCGAGTTTCTTAAAAGTGAGGGTTCAAAGCTAATCTGAGTTTTAAGCCTGATTGGTGGTGGCTCTCTTATTTTCCAGCTTATCCTTTAGACCAGCGATTCTTTCAGTTGGTGTTTTCTTGCTGTGGGTGCTAAGCTTATTCTATATAACTTGTCTTATTCCTCTTAAAAATGTCAAGTCTACTGGAGGTTATGAGCTTGTCAACTGAATCATGGTTGTTCCCTCAAATTTATCTTAGAGGGTTGTAATGAATTTGTTACTGCCTCAATTATATCATCTTCTTGTTTTGGTCTTTGGCTTCGGCATAATTATGTAAATGTATGCATCTTGTTTGAGGACTTTGTATTTATGCAGATTTATTTATATCCTTCATAACCTGTTATGGTCTCAAATCTTTGCTATGGATAAGATAGATCGAGGGCTCATGAAAGGGAATCTTTTGAACCCTGAGTTTGATTTGATGATAGAGCTTGTCATTCTAGAAGTCTAGGACTTCGTCTATGATATTCTGCAGGTACAAACTAATGTATTGTGGAGTTCTACTACCAGTAGAACTCTTACTATAATAAGTTAACTAATGGTAAAAACTGAGTATTCTATAATAGCTAATAATGACAAACATTGGAAATCCTATTTATAAGAAATTTAACCGAAATAAAACTGCAAGCATCCAAATTAGGAAGAATAAACATCCCTCTTAGATAACCTTGTTGAACTGCAGCTGTTGGTTTACCTGCTTCTCTGGACATCTTTATATCGTGTACAGTTGAAATTTTCATGTTTCACTCATTCTAGCATTCTGCAGAAATGGGGACACATATGCTGGAGAATATTTTGCAGACAAGATGCATGGCTATGGTGTCTATCAATTTGCAAATGGGCATCGGTATGAAGGTGCCTCGCATGAAGGTAGAAGACAGGGTCTTGGTATGTACACTTTTAGAAATGGGGAGACTCAATCTGGTCACTGGAATAACGGGATCCTTGATGTCCCAAGTACTCAGAATAATTCATTTCCTGTATCTCCTGTTGCAGTCTATCATTCCAAAGTACTCAATGCAGTGCAGGTGATTGGATTTCTAACTTTTCTTTTTAATCCACATTTCCTTTTCTTTTCTCCCACTTGTACGAGTCATTTTATTCTGATCATCTAGCCATTAAATTGAGTATAGTAAGATGGGAATATTATGGCTCTCATGTCTAAATCTTGTAACCTCTCTGTTAGAACCAGCGAAAAATGGCTTGCAACCATGTGTTTTCTGGCGTATGGATAAGATGTTTATTTATTATATAAACCTAAAAATTTAAAGAAAAAAGGAACAGATTTTTAGATAATGTCAGGATGGTTTTAGATTTTAAAACTCGAGGGAAAAATGTATTGAAATATGTTGTCACTGTGATCAGGAAGCTCGGAGAGCAGCAGAAAGGGCATATGACGTGGCAAAGGTGGATGAACGGGTGAATAGGGCTGTAGCAGCGGCCAACAGAGCTGCCAATGCAGCAAGAGTAGCTGCAGTCAAGGCTGCACAGAAACAAATGAATCATAATAATAACAGCGACAACATTCCAATTTCGGTCGTGTAAAAGAATTACATTGTAGATGGCTTAATGAGAAACATTAATCATTGGTGAGAGGATGACGGCTTTTGTGACTTGACGTGTTCGTTGGACGGTGATATTAGCTTCAGCTTTTTTTGTTTTTGTTTATTTTGGTCTTTCTTTAAGAGATTGTAACCATGGCAGATCCCTTACCGGTGTGGTGGAAGATGCTGCTGAGGGCTAAGATTGGTTAGTTTTGTGTAGACATGATGCTGTCGGGGCTGAAACGGAGGAAATAGAACAATACCTATTTGTTTATTTATTAATTTTTCAATTTCTTCTTTTGCTTGGTAGGTTTTTGTTTGTAAAGTTGAGGTAGATTGTGATGCTGGTGATGAGGTGAAACCTCAGCCCAACAGTGTTGTATGTGAACTGATATTGCTACTTTATTATGCGATACATCATCATGGTGTCCTCTCTTTGAAGAAATTAATCATGCTCCCAGTTTTCAGTATCTACTATCAATAATTTTATTCTTCTTTAGATATCATGTTTTTATTCAAATGAATTCATCTTTTTCATATGATTTTTCTTTTAAATTTATATGAAAAGGTTAAATGATTGGAAAATGTTATTTTCACTCTTACAAACAACAAAACATATGATTTTCAAATTGTACAAAGTCAAACAAGAATAAAATTAAATTATCTTTTAAGATTTATTTTTTATTTTCGAAATTTATCTATATCTCAAAATTTGATAAATAGTAATTTTGATGGAAAATCATAGATCAAATTTAGATAAAAATAATATGATTTTAGGTTTGATTTTTAATTTTAAGATTTTAAATAATTAGAATTCTTATTTAATAGCTTAAAAATTTATAATTTCATTTTTTTATTTACATTCTTTTTATAAATCTTTTTAGTTTTCTTAATTTTTGAATTTTTTTCAAAAATAAAAGCTTATCAAATAATAAAATAGGGCCAATGATTTTCTTAAAAATATAAAAATAATTTATTTTACCTCTTCTTAGGCATGATTTATCAAAAAAAAAAAAATGAAAAATGACTTAATTTACTAATCTATTTTGGTATGGAAAAAGTAAATTATATATTATTATTACCTAATTGAAATGTCCATGCTTTACATGGGTTTTTATCCGTCATCTAATAATTTTATAATAGGGATTTTTTAAATCTTTCAAAAATGCCAGGTTCTTATGTTGTAAAAAAAATTCACTTTAGAATTTATTTTAGATTTACTTAAAATTTAAATTCATTATTTTTGAAAATTTTTTAAAGAATCCATTGTTTTCACAAAGTTCAAAAAAATATATGATATTATAAAGTATAAAATAAAAATTCATCATTTATATAATTAATTCTTCATGATATATGCATTTTTTCTTTTTTTTAATTGGACTTCTTGTTGTTCAATTGTTTTTTTATTCTTTCAATGTTTTGAACTTTATAATTTGGTCATTAAATGTCTATAACTGTAATCATATATTTTGTTTACTTTAACCAAACTATTCTAAATCAACTGCATCATAGAAAATAATGCTTTTGATTGCATTGTATTTTTCTTTTTTAACTCCAACGATGTTTAAAATCTTAATGTTTAGAAAATTTAGATTATATTATACTAAAGAATAAATATATTTATATAAATTATAAATCCACTCATGCATTTTTAATTTTAGAGCAAATAAATATATTTATTTATTGAAATATATAATCAAAATATTAATATAATTATAATAAACAGGTAAAAAAAATGAAAACATGTAAGAGCAAATAAAACATTTCACATAGGAATAAAAATATTCTAATATTATTCAGAATTATGTTAATAATTATAATTTTTTGAGAAAAATCTCATTGATGAGTAACTCCTTAAACAATATCATCTCAATTATGATATTTATTCCTAATTATTGATAAAGAATTAGAAGAGTGATCATATTTAGGGTTTAGTGATAAATAATTAGATGAACAATCTATCATTATGTTAATATATTAGAAGCTTTATGTATCAATATAAAATAAACATTTGATTTTCAAATAATTTATAAAAGATAAATGCTATCATTTTTAGATTAAATTTTTATTTATCGATAAAGAGGAAATTTTATTATTCAATTTATTCCAAAAGATAAAGATATTGTTCTAAAATTAGTTGTTACTTATCAATATTATTTTCCTTATATATTGAAAATCCATAAATTATAATTTTAAAATAATTATTGATTTTTTGAAAAAGAATATTTAAAATCTATGTTTGTGCACACATATTTGTACATATAAGAAACTAAAAATATGATAAACAACAATATTATTCTAAAATTAAATTAGAATTTTTTAATATAATGCATATTTTATTCCTTTTTCAACATAGAAACATGCAAAATTTAAAATAAATAAAAAATTTAATTATTTTATTTAATTTTTCATGATATGATATTATAAATTATTTATTTTTATAAAATTTTATTTTGTTAAAGTAAATAATATTAAGATCTTAACCTTTTATTATTTAAGATTAGAATATTTTATTTTATTCAAAACATAAAATATTTAATATTTAAATTCATATGTATATTTTTTTTATCACTTTGATCTTAAATTTTAATTTATAAGGGTTATAAGATTAGAATCTTTGATTTATATTTTAAAAGGCTTCAAAGGATGTAAGATATAATTTTAAATTTTTAATTGATTTAAAATTTAAAAGATTTTAAAATATGTAGGTTAAGATTTTAATTTTTATATTTTATTTAATTATTTTTTATTACACATTGACATGTATAATATCTACACAAATTACTTTCCCTTTACATTTCTTTTATATACTTAAAATTATTCACATGCATAATGCATTAATATTAATTATTTAATACATTATTAATTATGATTTATTTTCATATTAAATAAAAGAATTTTATGTTGTAATATTCGTTCTCTCAATAAATTAATATGTTTGCAATTATTTAACTTTAATAAATTTTATTTCTATCAAAAAATATTCAATATTAACTATAAAAATTTCTTTATTATTTGAATTGAAATTTATGATAACTTACATAATAATTGATATTTTTAATTAATTTTTTTATTTTAACTTTATATATATATTTTATGAATGGGGTGTTAATTCAACTAGAATATTTTGCAATCATGGTACTATTGATTTGCTTAGAGTGAAAAGCAATAACATAATGGACTTCATCGAGGAATACATGGACTTTTGATTAGGTATTAATGGAGTCATCACTTGATAAAAATCATAAAATACGATCAGATCGACTCTAAGCATAGTGCTAAAACTAATTCTTAAGAGCAGGGTTTGGGTGGTTGAATATACTATATGTTAGTTGGATAATTATTTTTTGTTTAATTAATTATAGTGTATGAGCATTATATGCATTCATGAATTACAAATCATAAATATGAGAAAGAGATAGAAAGATAACAGGAGATACAAAATATAATTACAATACATTTGTCAAATAGGGAAACAAATAATAACCATACAAATACAACAACAAATCACTTATAATCAATTAGCAAAAGAATCAAATTACCTACAAATTAAATATTAGTTTACATGAAAATATAAACAAAGAGATCTAACATCACTTTAGCATTCATATATCAACATATCATAAACATTCACAAAATCAACAAATCATAAAGTTATGTCAACAACTATCTCATCATAAAAGAGTTGTACCAACAACTCTTTCATAATAAAAGAGTTGTTAGTGTAACTGTTTTGACAAAGAACAATTGCAAGCTTAATTAAATGACAAGCAAATAATAAATATAATATGTCACTCAATTGAACTAGAATCTATTCATCAACCAAATCAATATTCTACAATGAATAGGAATACATATGATATTAAATCACATATTCCATCATCAATATATAAGCTATAGAACACATTTCATCATAAACATATCATCATCAAACAATACAATGATTCTACTAAAGATAAGTTACGTCAATTATTTCCCTTAATAAACAATTATTCCAGGAACACTTTCATTGCAAAAGGGTTAGTAGTACAACTATTTAGATGAAAAACAGTTGCTAGCATAACTTTTTAAAAAAAAATAAAAAGTAGAAAATATAGAAAACAAGATTTACATTGAATAAAATACATTAATTCATATTTCAACAAGAATAGATAGAGACAAGGGAATACATCTTTCTATTAGAAGGATGCAAATCCTATAAAATATTTCATCAATATCTGATTATAATAATATTGCTTTAGATTTTATGAAAATGGTTATTGAATAATCATCCCATTAAATCAAATCATAAAATAATAAATGAAAAGAAATCGAATCCATTATAATCATTTCATTATATCCATAACAAATATAACATGATATCATCATAAAATGTTATGGTAGAAAATATAAATAAATAAATAATGTTTATCAAATTCAGAAGAGTTGCATTATTATATTAGCAATTGTTCTTAATAGAGTAGTTATGTTAACAACTTTATTGTATTTTCATGTAAGTCATTGGGTTCATAATGATGTGACTAAAGCTCCACATGACGGTGGGCTGCCAGGGGCTTACTTGGAGTGAAAGGGCGGTTTGCCCAAAGGGCTTCCTTAAAGTATGATATAGATCTATGGTAAGGTCACATAGAATAGAGTCACCATCGGATGGTTCCAAAAAATGTTTCAACTAACCCATAGCATGAATGCTAAGTTAAATCCTTCAAAGATTGGATTCAGGTAGTGAAAATCTATTCATTTTAGAGTTATCAATTTTTATCATAGTAAGCGGTTAAATGTTCCTAGGCAAGCAAATTGCATCCATAAGCATGAATATAATCATATAAAACATAACATGATAGTAGATACAGCAAAGCTAAGCAACAAAGCAATAGTAATAATGATGGCCCATAAAAAGGGATAAAAGAGTTAAGGGGATACATGCAGAATATAACAAGACATACATGCGAGGGGAAAGTAAATAAAATATGAGCCTATTCTATTACAAAGGATCTTTGACGATACAAAATCAGACACCAAGTGATGTCTCCTCCACTCCACTTGAGGAAAGATAAAATAATAGTCTTGAATAACATGAACCAAAGTGTACGATAAAAAATGCAAACAATCAATGTTAGGTAAAAAAAGGATTTTAGGACACAATTGACCAATTCAATACTATAGACAAGCATGAATCAAGAATCAAGATCTGTTGAATGCTTTGGCATCATTCATGAAAATGTAATTAACACGAGTGTGGTCATGAAAATGTCATGAAAATGCGAGGGAACTTCCAATATCACTCATAAATATCAATTGGACTCAATTTACTTCCCAAGTCAATTTTCAATCATCCAAATAACATGAAAATCAAATTAAATAGCATTCAATTTGAAAAATTAATTTAGCAAATCAATTTTAAAGACCAATTTTAAAAATCAATCTTTAAGCAAAAATTAATCATAGACATAAATTAGGAGATTCTAAGACCATATAACATCACTTATAAATGAATTCAATATCCAATTAAGTTTAATCATGTTAATGGATCATAAATTGCAATTAAAATAATATTTAATTGAAGAATTAAGCAAAATTGAATTAATTTAATAGCAAAATAAATTAAATTGATCATGAAAGTTAAAATTGGAAGACTTTAATATAATCAAGCATCAATTAGAGATAGAATCAACGTCCAATTTAACTTCAATCATATCAAGCATAATAAAATTAAAATAAAGTGGCATTTAATTCAAAAAATTAATTTTAAAGCCAAAATTAATCAAATTAAAGCAATTTATAATGAATCCAAATTATTTGGGTTACTATGAGATCACAAATGCTATTAGAAACTTTGAATAAGTCAAAAAATCAAGTGAAACAAGTGAAAAATCAAGTTTTAGCAAACCTAAATCACTTCATGTGTTGTGTGAAGTGAAAAATGCAACTTCATGTAGCATATGTAGTATAATGTGTGATGCACAAAGTTGCTTGTTAGTGAAGAAAATCAAGTTTTTAGTAAAAATATGAATAAAAAGCTAAATATTTGAGTGTCATAGATCATTCAGACAATCATGAAGCTATGAATGCTAATGTTATATTTAAAAATCATTAATCCTGTAAGTAAACCCCATCAAAATAAGGCAAAACCAAGAGGAAAAGAGAAAATAAGAGTAGAACCATACTTACCAATGCTTAATGGGCTCTAACCTTGATTTTCAAATGTGATTAGGATTTAAGTGAGATTAATTAATACTAATTACTTAATTAAGGGCTTAGTTATGTTGTAATTAGTTGAAAGGTAATTTTGGTAGAGTTTTACCTTAGAAACTTATTAAAAGTTCTTTAAAAATTAATACCTAAAGGTATTTAAAGAAGTCAATGGAAAATGTCCTAAAACAAGTTAGTAACATGGGAAAATTTATCATTTTTAAACTTCATACATCATATGAAGTGTGATGTACACATAAAGTTGGAAATTCAACTTCATGCTACACATGAAGTTCAAAATACACTTCATGTGCCAACTTACCAAAGCTATAAAACTAGATATGCCACATGTTTAAATGGCTCATAATGTTATGAAATGTATATGTGCAACTCGGTTTTGATAACAAGGACCTGTACCAAGCTAAATCAAAGAAAATCCCAAGAACGCATGCATATAATGAAAATTCAAGGTCAACAAGTGATTCTTGCCCTTTTTACACAAATTTATAGAAAAAAGAAATAAAAAGGAAAAATACCTTCAAATTTATATCTTGATTTAGTCTTGTTAAGTTTTTCAATATCTTTAAAAGTTTTCCAATTTTTCAAAAGTGTTTGTATTCTTTACTTTTAAAAATGATTAATAATTTTTAAAGCAATGTTTAATAAGTTTTAGAAAACAAACTCAAAATAATTTAAAACAAATTTGAAATAATTTTAAAACAATTTTAACATAATTCTAGAACAATTTTAAAAATTTAAACCTAAATTGTAAAACCAACAATTCACATTTTACTTTAAAAATATTTTAACTAAAATTTAAAATAGTAAAGAATATAAAAAAGTGTTCATGTCCTTGTAAGATGTCATAAATGTTATCATGTGCAAGGTATTTTCAATAATACTGATGGAAAATGCTCAAAAGTGGTTCCAAGGATTATCTTTAAGATATATACATGACTTAACAACACTAGCAAATGCATTTTAAACTTGCTCCATCATTGGCTTTACTTGGAAGAAGAGGGTATTTGACGTAATACTTATAAAGATAGGGTGAAAACTTTCATTCCTACTTGAGAGATTCACTTTGATGAACTTGCTCAAAGATTACTCTACTTAATGGGTATAGCTTAAAACTTCATCCATGTCACATCCACATTGTTGGCATTTTTACACGTTTGCATGTCATGCATGAGAATGAATGGAATTTCATAAGATATAGACTTCAACATGAAAAGAGGTGAAAGAGGTAAACAAATAGTTTACCATGATGAAAATAGAGTATTGATGCTTGAAGAAGTGCATTTTGAATGCTTATGAAAGGTGGTCCTAATAATGTAGTCGAATGAAATAGGTGGTCCTAATAATGTATTCGAATGACATTTATAAGTGAAATGAAATAATTAGATATGTTAAACATAATATTCTATATGGTTAGAATGTATATTAGGACGTAAAAGTGAAGTTAGAATTGAAAATAAGTTAAGTTAGAAGTAGGGGTATTTTGGTAATTTCACTTAACGAGAGGGGGTTTTTTTGGAAAGTAGAAATGTGTATATTGGCTATGTGATGTATGTTATGTATGTATGTATTAAATGTATAAAGAAAACAAATAATTAAATGGAAAAGATATGACCACTATACACTATATATTTATCAATGGATGTTTGTTTTTGGGTTATTATGATAAATGTTTTTATTCATTCATTTTTTTTTTAAAATTATAAAGCACCACTGAGTTTTATACTCGGCGTTTGTCATTTGATGAGCGTAGGTACGAGTCCATTGGGCGAGAGACAGAATTAGGCGATCATCAGTCAGTAAGGAATAAGATTCATTGGAATCTTACTTCTACAGCAGCTTGGATATTTTGTTACTATACTCCCAGATACCTTTTGGTTATGTAGTTTAAACATTACTTATGTTGGCAGTAGGATGTATGTGTTTATGTTTTAAACGTGTGTTTATTGTGTGTTACGATTATGACGTCTCGATGTGAATATAATAATCATGAATGGTGATGACTATATGTATGTATGATAATGTGATATGACTGTGAATATAATGATAATGTATAATGTTCAATAAAAGTTATTGTAGAAATTTTCGCACACGACTTATGAATAATAAAACTATATATGCATCCTTTGTAGTATAATTAATGATTTCCTTTCTTAGGAGGTTATTAATTATGCTACGGGAGCATGTTA
>CANYBF010761002.1:0-10910 GCA_948192965.1 Dalechampia spathulata
ATTTTTATTTTAAAATAGCAAGGATTTAGCTAGTTGTCATAATCTTCTTAACCATTTACCTCTCCATATTAATAATCTTCTTAACAAAAACGTTTTAACCTTACCCTATAGATATAATTGTCCTTCCATTGATTCGGCTAACCAAGAAAAAATGAAATAAACACACGCACCCACCTCAAAATAGCACTTTATTCATACATAAATAACATTCTAATAATTCAGATTACTAAAGTATCAACTAAACTAACCACAGAACATTTTAAAATGCAAAATACCATTTGGCCAAACTAAACAAAAATGCAACAGCAAGTCTAAACCCATGGATAACTAATGCCTACAATCTAATTTCTTCTCACCTTAACAAACCAAATAAAAATCGCTCCATAACTTGTCCTCAATTTGATCTAAGCCTAAATTAATAATGATCCTCATGCATCAGCTCCCTTTTTACATATTTATACCTTCATCAACACGTGCAAAAATAAAACCCATTAGAACCAAAAGGAAACATATCGATTTATAAGAAGGAAGGCTGCAGTTTGATGGTTAAAACTGGTTTTACTAAGATTTCAGTTTTTAAACTTCCCAAACATAGATAGTTGGCTTCGGTCAAGAAAAAAACAAGGAAAAAGGAAAAGATAGTTTACTCAAAACTTGTTACATGCGGTGAAAAATTGCTCCAATCATGAAAAACATAATAGAAGGAAGAAGTTGAAGCAAAAAGGTGCGATTCTGTGATTCTTTAGCTTCAATTTTGACTTAGATTTTTCAAAACTGAAATACTTAATAAACTCGGCAGACTTATAGAGAAACAACATTGGAACAGTTAGGTTATGAGAGGAAAAGAGCAGATGATATGCATGGTATAGGTAAGGTGTTTTAAAATTGTAAGAAGAAAACAAATGCCATTAATGGAGAAGATAAGAGTAGATGGAGGAGAAGATTTCAGCCACATGAAAAAGATATGAAAGAATGAGGGCAGATGGGGGGGGGGGTGATTGTGCAGGGTTTTATGTATTTATTGCATAGGGAACACGTACACACACTTGCACCAAATTCCAATCCTTAAAAATATATATATATTTCTTTAAAATACCTCTCATTTTATTTTATTATTATTATTATTTTATATAAGACCCCCATATATACTTAAATAAACCTTATTTAACTTATCATACCATCACTTAATTTTTCCCAAACCAATACTTCCAAAATTCCTAATTATAACCTCATTTTCTATTATTAACGACATCATCGAAAAATGAAACATTCTAATTAAACGTCCAAATATTAATATTAATTATAAAATTTAATAATTCTTTATTCATTCTTACTTTGCATATCCTAATTCCTTAATATCACCTCAAGATATTCACTTAAATAAATATGACCTAATTTTTGACGTCATAAATAAATTTTAATCCAAAATTTTCAAAATTTACACATATCTAATTTAAGTTAATACAATCACAATGGTCAAAACCATTCAATCAAATTCACTGTATATAACTCAAAATCTGCATTTTAGTACCGGTTAACATCGGTTTTAGGGGTTGCGGTAAAATTTTCAATATCCTCTTTTAAACTTTAAACTCAATTTTTATCATATACTTATCACCATAATCATAATTTCATATCATTATCACAACAGTAACATAGAAAACACAACTTAACATCAATTTATGAATGCACAATAAACCACTAAATGCAGGATATGACAAGATGGGTCTCAATCTCATCCCTGGGTGATCATATACTATAATGTTCATACCTCTCATTGGGGAGGGACCAGTTATCTCAACCTCTGACCCAATGAGGAATATATGACTATCATCTGTTTGTCTCACTGTTATCTGTCTATTATCGATTATAAAACATAATTCTTTTAAAAAGAAAAAAGTCTTATCAAATCATACTTCAAGTAAGGTAATATCATATAGAATAAATTCATAAATCAATTATCCAAGTAAAAGATATTTTTCATATTAAAGAATCTTAAAGATATTTTTCATATTAAAGAATCTTTAAACAACATAAATATCAATTCCGTAATTGATCGTAAAAAATAGATAATTAAGCAAATATTTTAAATAGAATCATTTTAAAATAAATACATAATATATTTATTGTGCACGCACCTCAATTGAAATTTCCTTCCACTTCTTTTTGTTTCTCTATTTCACTTCTTTTATCACCTTCAGCTGTAATTACAGAATATGATAAAGCTATCAAAATAAGCTTTATAACTTAACTTTTTCAACTACTATAAAAACTATAGAGTAACCAGAATCCACTTCTCACTTCCATTCCAATTCCATTCATAATACTAAAGTAAATCATTATATAAATCATCTTTAAACCCCCTTTTCACCTTATTTAACTACCTATCCAAAATACAAAATTCTGATAAAATTTTGATAGAGTTCCATCTATAATACGGATATCCCAAAATCACATCTTCTAAATCTACCAATCACCTGCAGAAAACACAATTCCCTTTCTACAAAATATCATTTCCATACAATTCACAACATATAGTATAAAATCTCAACTCAAAACACAATATACAACCATTTACTCCTCTAATATCCTATCCACCTCAAATTTTACACATTATGTGACACCCAAGGTCGATGAGGGTGAAGAGTGAACGACGATGCCAAAAAGAGCATGGACAAGGAGCGGTTCTTGGCAGGCTTCTAGGTGGAGGAGCATATGAATGAACTAATCCCACACTCAAAGAAGAGGGATCCTGAGACTGTGTAAGGATGGGGTTGCATGGTTGAGTGATTTCGATATTGTGCAGGTATAGGACTGTGCAATCGAGAATAGCTTAAGTGATTAGATAGGTACTATCCATACCAATAAGGTGCACTTACCTTTTCGGTGCTCATTCAGTAAGAACGCTATAATTAAGCATGCTTGGCTTAGAGCAATTATAGGAAAGGTCTTATGTTGGGTTATGGAGGAAGTCGTCTAATCAGGATGTTACACATTATTCATCAAACATCATACATTTTCAATCATTAAAACATATATCCATCATTATACACATTCAAACAAGATAAATACCATAAAAACCCATAATAGTCAAAAATTTCGATCTTAATTAACATTGATTTTCCTTGAATTTTATTCACTACTAACACTTCAAATCATCATTTTTCATTCTAATTTACACTAATACACATTCATTCCACATCAAACTCTTCACATATATGCAAACCCCTCTTTGACCGAATATATTAGCATATATTTTCATCATTTCACTTTCATTCTTTCATATTTCCTATTAAAATCATTAATTTTAACAAATTTCCTTTCATTATCCATTATTTAACCAAACTAAATTACATTTTTATAAAGAACCCATGCTTGGCTGAATTCTTCATTCACCATAAAAGTCATTTCTCATCATTATAATTCAAACCAAAGCTTAATTCATAGTAAATACATGTTATTCTATCATTAAATCAACTTAAATCTACATTAATCAAGAAATTTCCAAAAATTCCTAATCTTTCATTTACTTCCATCAATTTATTCTTCAACTTTCATAAGGTAAAACTTATACCAAATGATAGAGAATTGAAAATTACTACTTTTTTATGAAAATCTTTAAAAAATTTCTTGAAAAATGGTTAAGAAATTACCTTAAAGATGATTTTCTTCTTCTTTTTCTTCTTTTCCAAAGGAGTTTGACTTTTATCTTTCTTTTTCTCTTATTTCTTGCTTAATTTAATAAATATAAGTCTTTTATTAATGTAGGATATAGACTAAGTTGGAAAAAGTACCACTTTGATCCTTAAATTTATGAGAAATTACACTTTAGCCAATAAACTTTCAATTTTACCAAAAAAATCCTTCCATAAACTTTAAAACATCTTAAATCAATCCTTCAACTTTAATTATTAGCAATTTAGTCCTTAAATTTAGGCTTTCCAAAATTACTCTTACAAATTTTCTAAAATTCCCAACTTACCCTTAAATAATTCCGTCAATACCATTTATATCCTTTTCGATAAACTTAATTATATTTGAATCCCAAACACTTCCTATTAGTACAATAGACTCCCTGTTATACTCTGATCATGATTCTATAGCTTAAATCATCTAAAACAGTTTACGCAATTGAAAATCGCACACTTCCCAGAGAGGTCATCCATCTTTCTTTTCAAGCACATTTAACTTTGGTTCATTTAATTCATATATTAACCGTAGTTTCTAACCCAAATATTATTCTGTCCTATCATACTCCTTGATCCGAATACGTTCTATTTAGTCTCTATGATTGACCTGATTATGCTTATGTAACTTAATATAGGTTTAGGTTCGTTTCCTCAAATTACATATTATGCCATTAGTTCATTAGTTAAATCTTATACTCTCATCCTACTAACCCCTTATGTATGGGTGTAACAATCATTGATGCGAGCTTATATAAAATCAGGGGTAATGAATTCAAATCCATTTTTTACAATTTTCAATACTCATTCTTCAAGTTTTCGTAAAAAAAAATAGAGGAGGTATATTATTTTTATTTCACTTAACAATGGTTGATAGTACCTTGAACTTTGTATAATCTTGACATTTTTTATAGCAAACAAATAACCTTTAGTTTACATTAGCTTGTACTTTGTCATATAAGTCTTGTAAATAGTAGCATGCATCAAATTTTCCTATATAACATCAATAAAATACTATTATTTTAAAAAAATCATGGAATGAAAATAGTTATACAAAAAATTCTTTACTCATTACCTTCTCATCAATAAGAATCAACTACAAACTAATTAGTTCACCATTATTTTTTGTATTAAGAGCTTTCTATATTCTACATACTTACACCCTAATACTCCAATCATCTTGATTGATATTAAGATCTGAAAGTAAAGATATATTATATGTATTGAGTAAATCTTCAATGGATTAAAATGTAATGAAAAATGAATAGATAATTTTCATTATGCTCTTATATGTATATGAAAAACATAAATATAAGAGGAACATGAAAGGTCATTGTTTAATATTTAAGTATTTAAAGATATTAACCATAGAAGATGAAAGGTCATTGTTAAATGGAAAAAGGGAATATAAAAGGGTATAAAATATAATTCTAGCATATATATGATAAGATACAGAGGATGAATGAAACATAAACATTAGAAGAATATCAAAAATTATAATTTAATAAGAAATTAATTGATAACTTCTATTAAATAACATGAAAGATTTATAAAAAATAAATTAATGAAAATCAAAATAGGGATGTAAAGAAACATTAGAAGAATATCAAAGGTCATAATTCATAAGAAATTAATTTTTAACATTTATTAAATAATATGAAAGGTTTATAAAAAATAAATTAATAAAAAATCAAAATAGAGATATAGAGGATTATCCAAAACTAAAAGTCAAAATCATATATTTCTATAATATACATAAGCATCCAACATTCATGCTTATATAATGTTATTAAATTTGATATATTTTATATTTTCAACCAAACAAATAAATATCAATTTTATTGATTTTAAAATCATAAATTTTAAATCTATATATTTTATAAATGTCATATAATTTAAATTCAATCTAAATTAGCTTTAAGATTTATTAAAAGATTACAAAAAAATTACTAAAATTTCTTCTCTTCATTATATTTTTTTCTAAAAATTAAAATAAAAACTCATTGTTTTTTGAAATAAAAAAATACTAGATAAATAATTGATTTAATAAAAAATAACAAATAGTTTATTTACAATTTAAGATAAAATATTTACTAAAACATTATAAAAAGGAATGACAAATGCTGTATATTTAGTTGATTTGTTAAAACCTTACAAAATAATTTATTTGATATTTAATAAAAAAATTTATAAAAAATTCATAAAATGATTTAAATTATTAATGAATAAATTAACCATAATAATTTAAGTTATTTAATGATAGATAAACTAATCCGTGGAATATATATCATGCATACTATTTGTTAATTTTAAAATATAATTTTAAATGATATGTTTAATAATAAAATTTTAAAATGATAAAAATTTATTATAAAAATGATATGTATTATTATATGATAGTAAAAATATGTATTATAATATAATTTTAATTGATATGTATAATAATAAAAATAAAATTATGAGTTATAATAAAGTTTTATTAAGATTAAAATGATATATTATGATAAAATTTTAAATAATATATATAATAATATTTTTTTAGAATTAAATATATTATAAAATATTTATAAAAAATAATTTAAATAATAAATTAAATAATTAATATTAAGATGAATATATATAATAGAATTATAGTTAACATTAGTACCTTAGATACAAAATAGAGATATGCTGGAATGAAATGAATATCAGAAAGCGAAAATTGGACAACTAAAAAATTGGTTTATGTACTGATTGTCAGAAAAAATAGATGATGAATTGTTTGTTATAACTTTTTTTTTTTTTTTTTATCTCAAAGAATTGTTTGTTAGAACACAGCAGATGCATGATGTAGCAAATTTTCAAAATGGTCCCTCTACTTTTGTTCGAGACAAAATCACCCCCGATTAGAAATAAAACCCCACAGTTTAAAATCACTGATCTCAAATAAGCTGAAATCTCTCACCAAGGGAAAGCGGCGACGAAGCGAGAACACACTATATTCTGTTGTTTCCTTCTTCTTCTCTTGACACCTTCTCCAGTTTTTCTCTTTAACTATTAGGTAATAATGTTTTTCAATTTATCTGATTCGATTCACAGATCTATTCAGTTACAAACATTAATAATGTCATGTATTTATCATTAAATTATCTCTTCCTCGTCATTTTTTTTTTTAAATCAGATCTTATTGTATTCATCTATGGAATTGTTTCTTTCTTGGTTGATACATAATTTTCTGTGTAATGTTGGTGATTTCATTTATTGGGCTCTTCTTTTCGTTTCTTTTTTTTTAAAAAAATTCTTTTTCCTTATCATTAAGGTTTAAGCTTGATTTGAAGTTCCTACCCAAGAATATCTTAATTTTCTGAATTGATTAATTAGGTTAGCGAATTGGATTTCCCTGTAATAAGAAAAATGATTTCATGCTTTTGTGTAGCAATTTGTATGTTGGGTGCGAGTGTGTGTGATGTTGGTTTTTCTACGATTTCATTCTCTCTTGTTTGTTGATCTTAGGATTTAGTTTTGCGTGGAATTAATGGCTTCCAAGTTGCATCAATTGCAGTCAAAGGCATCTCAAGCGTCTCAGTTTTTGGCCAAGCATGGAACTGCTTACTACAAGCAGTTGTTGGAGCAGAATAAGCAGTATATTCAAGATCCTGCTACCGTTGAGAAGTGCAATGAGTTGTCCAAGCAGCTGTTCTACACTCGCCTTGCTAGGTTTGCCGATCTTGGAATTTTACTTTTCAGTAATAATTGTTTTTTTCACTGACTTGCATTAGAGCATCTGGTAAACCATATATGGATTTGACGACTTGCATAATCATAGTCTGGACAGGTTAGCTAAGGCGTTGCTCATGCTATAAATGTCGTCTCTGCTTTCTTTGCACTTAACAAGTAGACATATGAGTCCATGTTTAGATGTTATATTAACTCTTTATTATGCTTCAAGCCATGATTTGAAAAGAAGATAGAATTTGATGTGTGTTTTAATCTGTTTCTTAAAAGAAAAAATTGAAATTCCTGAGATTATCGAACTGTTTATTTGTTTAAATCTCTTTCTGGTTACTTATGGTTGCATTTGTTAAAATTTTAGATGTCATTCTTGCTGTTGGATTATATCAATACAGCAATTCAAATTGCCGCTTCATTCTTGTTTTTTTGGATGGCTGTGCATCGACTTTTATTGACAGTATGGCATAGCAATCCCCTCGGCACTTTCTTGATGCTATATGGTCTTAATATGTTTGAATATGTTTTTCTACCATGAATAATTCATATGTAGAGAACTTTGTTAGTGTTGGCATGAGAAAATGGTTCTCTTTATTTATGAGTTAGGAGCCTGGTGAGGTTCTTTGCAGAGTGATGCGTCAATGTGTTCATGTGGTTATTTTATTCAAGTTTTCACAATAATTTAGGTGATTTGTCAATCTTTGGAGGTGAATCCACTTTGACACCTTAATAATTGTTATATCGATCATTTCCTTGAATTGACATTCTAGAAGTTTAAAGCTTGAACACCTATCATGTCTTTAAATTTATGCTGCACTTAGTATTTAGCAATTGCTGATCAAAGTGATAATTTGCTCATTCCTTGCCTTCTATCATAACCTCAAGTTATTTGTTCGTTTCATTTTTCGTGTGTGTTTGGTACTTTAGTAAACAAATCAACATCAGGTAGGAAGATGCATATTTCATGGTAAAAGTTGGATTTTGATTGCAGGAGGATGACTCACATGCTACTCAACTAACAAAATTTTTTGCATTGGTATCAAATAATTGGATCGTTTGTTTTGCATCTTTTTACAACTGTTGTATTAGATTTACAAGACTTGTTTTATTAAACCTTTAGGAATCTCCGTTATATCATACCTCTTGTATCTGACCTGCACCTTCTGTGAGTTGCTTGTTGACCGATAACAAATGTGCTGTCGAGATTCATGAGTTTATTGTATACAGATATACACTCATGCAAAACTTGAGATCATATGTAATATTCGGACTTGGTTTCTGTGGAATTATGGGGCCCTAACTTTATTTTTTTTATTTTGCTTGTTTGGTACTTATTTTTCACTCTTCACACAGTATTCCCCACCGATATGAATCTTTCTGGAAGGAGCTTGATTGTGTGAAGAATTTGTGGAAGAACAAGCAAGAGCTAAGGGTAGAAGATGTTGGAATCGCTACTTTGTTTGGGCTGGAGTGCTTCGCTTGGTATTGTGCCGGTGAGATTGTAGGAAGGGGATTTACTTTCACAGGTTACTATCCTTGAGAAGTAGAATGTGATTCAGGGGATTTAATGTGGAAGCTTTCTGTTTGCATGAACGAATCGCAGGCACCTTTTACATTCAAATTTTTGTTTGTTTTTCTTTAAAATGATTGCCTCAATAATTTACATTTGAAGCGGCTTAGAACAATACTGTCGCCGCATAATCCATTAACTTGGAAAGCCGCTGCTACTCGTTAATGATTATAGCCGGATTTATATCCAATTAAGATCATGTTCAAATTTTAGAGTTAGATCATGAAAAAATTGGTTCCCCCTCCCGTAGATCTTTTTTCTTCTTCAAAAACTCATTTTGGCCCGTTTATTTTAAGTAAATATTTCATGTTGTTCGGCCTCCTAAGTATCTTTATCCAAGCCGACACTTTGCTTTCAAGCAGACTAAAAGTGGTCACTATTGGAAACGGATTCTGATATCATCTGTTTATGCCAAATCAGTTGGTTCATATTCTTGCATGAATTGTATACTATATTTTTCTTATTCATGTGAATTAATTATTAGACAACCCAAATTGACCTATAATAAATAAATGTATTACTTTCATTTTTCTGGATGTAACAAGGTTCAATTTGCTTCTTGTAAGTCTAATTTAGGCTCTTATAAGGGATAATATGAAGAATGTTAGTTTTCTAAGTTGGTTTTTAATTTAAAATTTTATTATATTTATTATTGTATTTATTTTTTATTCATTCTTTTAAATGTTTTATTTTTTTATCATAAAAATTCTAATAATCATCAATGTCATCATCCTCTAAACCCATCAATAATTAAGATAATTTCTCATTTCGGTAAAAAAAAAAAAAGAAATATTCTTTGTTTGGTGTGAATGAGAATTTATTTCCTAGTTTGTTTGGTGTAACCTATAAGTTGTCTATCCAATGCCCACGAAAAAAAATTTAATAATTTTAACAATGATTATTATATTATTATTATAATTATTATTAAAAAATATTTAATAATTAATATTTTATTATTATAATTAAATATATAATGATTTAGTAATGATCAATTTTATTTAATAATATTATTAATATTATAATGTAATGACTAAGTAATGATTAATTTTATTTACTAATAAAAATGGTATAATTGTTACTAATAATGTAATTATTGTTAGTGTTAATAATAATAATAATAATATAAAGTATTAGCCTCATGATTTTGATGTATGTATTTTGCTAAATCAATTTAAGTTAATTTCAATTTAGAATGTTGATTTTGTATGTGTTACGGGCGTACCATTACCGTATTCTGTATGGTATGGGCATACGGTTAACCGTACCAATTTTGCTTTGACTTGTTGAGTTGGGTACGGGTGTACCAGCTTTGATACCCCTATATAGGTTTTGGTATTGTATGTGTATGATCGATACGGGCGCACGTGTTTTGGTATGACCATACCACGTTTTGTGCATTGGCTCGTACGATCGCACGAGTTGGTATAAGCATGTTTGAAATGTTGCCAAAGCAACATTACAAGCGTACCAAGCTTTGGGCGAAATTTGTGAATTATGGTTTGTATAGCGGTACGGGTGAACGAGTTATGGTATGGTCATACGCGCAGTTGCAGAAAGATTTTAAATCTTTCTAACAGCTCTTTTTCATTAAAACTTCTTAGAACTTTTGAATACTTTGCTTTCTAACAGTCTATTCTCTCTGCAGCACTTTCATATTGATGATATTAGCCTCTGTCAAGTAAGTTACTTTACCAAAAACACTTTCCTTTCTTGTATTTCTTAATCTTTCACTCTTACACAACCCTAGTGTGAGCGCCGGTTTCTGCCGGGGCCCAGAGCGAGGCTTGCGAAAGTCACGGACCGGGGACCGCACTTGGAGCGAAAGCGCAGTCTTCCTAAGGGGTTCCCTTAGGGAATGATACGGACTCGAAAGAGTCGCAAGGGAGTCGCCACCGGATGGTTCCGGATTGGTCCAACCGACCCATAGCATGAGTGCTAGTTAAACC
>CANYBF010761032.1:0-18273 GCA_948192965.1 Dalechampia spathulata
CTCTCTCTCACACTACTCTAACCAGAATGAATAAGAATTCCACAATTCAACTCTCGTTGCAATTACAGAGCATAAGTTATCAAGTAGAAAACTAACCTTTAGGAATTGAACATCTCTCAATGAACAAGCATTCTATAATCCAACTCTCGTTGCAATCATAAAGTAGAGGTTGTTTTCAGAATCAAACTCTACAATTAAACATTCACAGCAATATAAACAAAGCACAAACTTAATTAACTCCATAAGGGGTTCTTAAAGTCAAATCCTACAATGAGTAATTTAGCCACTCATAGCTGTAACAAGAATACAAGAATCAATGAAGAAGAGAGGAAAAATAACAAAGAAAACCCTAGACAGCTCTAACTCTTCATGGATCTCTCCTCTCTCAGCTCTCTTTTCAGATTTGGTGGTCCTCCTCTTTATGGTGGATAATAGGTCATCCCTTTCCAGCTGAGCATATTTTGGTTATTTCTTCACCCATAACTCCTTTCTGATGTGGACTCCATTGCCCATCCATTGCCCATCATTTTCATTTAGTGCTTCTTGTCTTCTTTCTTCACATGGATGCCCATTTCTCTCCTTAATCGTCTGTCGAGTTGTCCCCCATTTAACTTAATAATTCAAGGTCCACGATCGTGGAGTTGAAGTCCATGATCATGGATTTTTCCAGTAGCTTCCTTTGGGTTTCTGCCTTAACTCCACAATCATGGAGTTGGAGTCCACGATCATGGATTTTTCCAGTAGCTTTCCCTTGACAGATCCTATGCACTCCACGACCGTGGAGTTGAGGTCCACGATCGTGGAAGGTCCCAATGGCTCTTTCTGATTCCACGATCGTGGAGTTGAAGTCCACGATTGTGGAAAATTCCAGTAGCTTTCTTTCCCTTCTAGTTCATCCTCCACGACTGTGGAGTTGAAGTCCACGATCGTGGAGTTACTTCTCCTGGCACAAAATTTTCTTGTTTCTTCTTTATTTACTTCCTAACACTGCACACTTAGCACACATATCAAACTCTCATAGAAGCATACTCTAAACACAATAAAACATACACAATAAAGCTTAAATACTACATAAAATTCAACAAAAACATAATACTAAACTACACACATCACATACGCATTGCATTCGCCATGCCTAACACTAAAAATGAACCCTAAAACATTAACGCATAACGTCTTATGCTATTTGCCATAATATGTGCTTACATATTAGGTTGCCATATCATGCATATGATATGTCATACACGCTCATATGTCATGCATATGCCATGTTACTTTTACCGCTATATCACATGACATGCATATGCCATGCCATCTAAATGGCATATAGCTTTATATGTCATCTTATGTGCAACCTTGCAACGCCAAAATCACATGACGCGCTGTGTGTTTACAATTACGCTTGCATGCTTGCCTGCTTAGGACAATTAATCCCAACTATAATGGTAAAATCGATTTTGGAAACTCATAGAATAGATCTCTACCACCCAAACCTAATCTCTGAAGGGTTTAACTAGTACTCATGCTATAGGTTGGTTGGACCATTCCAGAACCATCCGGTGGCGACTCCTTGCAACTCTTTCGAGTTTGTATCATACCCTAAGGGAACCCCTTAGGAAGACTACCTTTTGCTCCAAGTGCGGTCCCTGGTCCGTGACTTTCGCAAGCCTCGCTCTGGGCCCCGGCAGAAACCGGCGATCATAGCCCCATTACATCAATGCTGTGCAAGCACCAAACCCCATAGTCAGAAATACTACCCCATCCAAGAGATTCTATGATATTGGAATGCCACTTTCCAAGGTCTTTGGACACCTTCTCAAAGCCAAGTTCATCAAGCCACTAGAGCCAAACTTCAAAACACAACCCCCAGCCTCAGTGGACATTAAAACATACTGCCACTACCACCAGAACCATGGTCACAACACTGATGACTGTTGCTCCCTCAGACTCATCATTTAGAACCTTATTAACTCTGGTGAGATTGAGGACCCTAAAAAATCTAAACCTTCAACCAAAATAAACCCATTGTCAAACTACTACAAAGCCAACCATACTTACATGCTCCAATCAGGGTTACCAGAATCCTTGATTCTAAACTCCTTTTCTCTTCTCAGCAATAAGGGGAGTGCTCAATTGCTTGCTATCACCTTCCACCCCGGTGGTAGATTTGACATTAATGCCATTAACATATGGTACGAGAGCTTAGAGAATGAGTCAAGAGCTCAGAGGATGAGTCAGCAGCTACTTAGAAATCCTCTAAACCCAAAGCATCAGATGCACAAGCTTCTAATAAGGGTAAGTTGGCCAAGACTCCCAAGGCAGCCAAATCAGCACCAAAACTGCCCAAGCAGCAAAAAGGGTTAGGTGCTAATAAGATGTCCTCACGGGTTCGCAACATGACTCATAGTGGTAAGGTGTTCACCCCTCCTGACCTCAGGAAGAAACTTAAAGCTCTTAAAAAGCCGATCGAGGCTAGGCCCACTAGGGATGAGGCTGGCCCAAGCAATGTTTCAGCATCACAACCAGCTATATAGGTTGCTCAGCTTGATAATGTTATCGTCAAATAGCTGAAGAAGACATAAGCTAACATCAGCATCTGGGGCTTGGTGCTATCCTCCCAACAGCATCAATGGGCCGTCGTCGAGGCAATCTCAAGCATGAGGATCTCTCCTTCTACATCTACCTTTAGTATGAAGAGTTATCTGGTAAACTGAGAGCTACCATCCAGCATGATCACTTTCTCTGACATGGATCTACCGGCCGAGGGAATCCGCCACAACAGAGCACTCTTCATCAAGATGAATATAATGAACTTCTCCACCCCCTACGTCATGGTGGATGATAGGTCAGGCATCAATGTCTGTCCTTTTAAGGTATTGCCTAAGCTCAGGATTTAGCTTTCATACTTGAAACCCTACAAGACCATCATCAGAGCATATGATGAGTCTAAACGAGAGGCTACTGGTACCTTCATTACCACCATCACTATTGGGCTAATCAAATCAGTGGTAGAATTCACAATCCTGGGCATCCCGTTTGGTGGAATTCATAGGCTGACAGGTCTGATGGAGTTTGACATTCCTACAGCCATGTGGGAAGAAAGGTACTACATTGGGTTTGACCCCTACACCTCAGACAAGCCAGAAGAGTGCAAGATGATTCTCTTTATCCAAGAAGAGACATAGCATGATCATGCTCTCGAGTTGGCTAACTTGGATAATTTCTTTGAGCAACAGTTCACCATCTTCGACGATGTATGTGACCTGTCAGCCTTGGCACTGGAAAGACTACTGCTTCTTTTGCCATTAGCCCTGATGAGGTCTATGAAGACATAGCCACGATGGTGGAAAGTACCTTTGAAGAGCTATTATATGAGGACACTGATGTCCCAATTTCTATACTTTTCAATGATGATGTAATCCCATCTAAATATAATGCAATAAAGAACAACTTTGCTTATGTTTGTGATGTGTATTCTAATGGCATTATGCATGAACATGGCATTACCTGAGCATTTTTGATATTAACACATCATGCATAAAAAATGTTAACATTAACACAGATGACAAGCCATGTCTCCTCCAGATTACATTAAACTTGACCTCTGAAGAGAGAACGGAAATAATCAACATATTGAAAAAGCACATAAAAGCCTTTGCTCTAGGCTATAAAGACATGCTAGGTGTCGACGGGTCCATTGCAGAACACAAAATTCCGACCAAGCTGGGGTTCAAGCCAGTTAAGCAAAAGCTACGGTGCCTACGGCCAGAGTGGGCACAGAAGGTGAAGGAAGATGTCCAAAAGTAGTTGGATACCAAATTCCTGGAAGTGGTTGACTACCTAGAATGGTTGGCCAATGTGGTTCCAGTTCCCAAGAAAGATGATAAGGTCAGAGTCTGTGTAGACTACAGGGATCTGAACAAAGCATGTCTAAAGGATGACTTTCCTTTACCTTACATCAACGTACTGGTCGATAGTGCAGCCGCTAATGCTATGTATTCCTTCGCTGATAGATTCTCAAGGTACAACCAAATCCTAATGGCAGTTACAGATAAGGTAAAGACAACTTTCATCACAGGATGGGGGACATACTGCTACAAGGTCATGCCCTTTAGCTTGAAGAACGCAAGTGCCACCTACCAGTGAGCTGCAACAACGCTGTTGTATGATTTGATCCACAAGGAGGTCGAAGTCTATGTGGATGATATGATGGTGAAGTCTCCTACTAGAGGAGAATATACAATTACTCTTGACAGATTTCTCACACGTGTTGAGAAATATTGACTTAGGCTGAATTCAAAGAAGTGCACATTCGGGGTGACATCTGATAAGCTGTTAGGCTATGTTGTCAGTCAGAGGGGTATCGAAGTGGATCCTGACAAAGCAAAGTCTATCATTGAGATTCATATTCCCAGAATTGAGACCAAAGTCAGAGGATTCTTGGGATTGCTCTAGTACATCAGCAGATTCATCGCTAAGCTCACTACCATATGTGAGCCTATCTTCAAGGTTTTGAGGAAGAACCAGCCTATGGTTTGGGATGAGAATTGCCAGTTCACTTTTGAGAGGGTAAAGCATTACCTCGGCTGCAAAGACCACTACTACTCTATCTAGCCTTAGAAGAGGAGTCAGTAGGTGCTATGATGGCTCAAGAGAATGATGCCAGAGTCAAGCATACTATCTACTACTTGAGTAAGAAGTTGTTGCCAACTGAATGTAAGTACAAAACTGTTGAAAAGCTATGCATGGCTATGGTCTAAGTTACTAAGAAACTCAAGCATTACTTCCAGTCATATCAAGTTCAGGCAATCTCCAAGGTTGATCCTATGAAGTACTTGTATGCATCTCCTTCACTAGTAGGGAAACTCTTTAGGTGGCTGATCCTATTATCAGAGTTTGATGTGCAGTACATCATAACCAAGGTGATCAAAGGTAGAGCAATTGTTGAATTCTTAGCATCCAGGCCAATGGATGACTCTGAGACCTTTGAACTGGACTTCCCAGATGAGCAGCTAGGGGCAATTGACATCCAAAAATGGTAGTTACACTTTGACAGCATAGTCAACAGAAGAGGTGCAGGTATAGGAGTTGTGCTAATCACTCCTGAAGGTGAACTCATTATGCTTTCAAAGTGGTTGAGCTTTTTAGTCACCAACAATATGACTGAGTATGAAGCATGTCTCTTCAGGCTAGAAGCATTGCTAATGATCATTGTCTAAGATGTACAGATATTCAATGATTCAATGCTTATCATTCACCAATCCACGACCGAGTGGGATGTCAAAGAAGAAAGGCTCAAGCCTTATGCTAAATACATGAAGCTCATGGTTTGCAATTTCAGCTCATACCAATTTATTCACATGCCATGTGAAGAGAATCAGATGGCTGATGCCTTGGCCACACTGGCTTCAGCTTGTGAATGATTGCAGAGTCAAATTCAACATGTATTCATCGAGCAGTCACGAATTCCTTGCTATGAGGGAGAATGGGTTATGGTACTAAATCAACTAGATGAGGCTCCATGGTATGTAGATATCATGAATTTCCTGAAAACTGGTACTTATCCAGAAGAAGCCAATAAAACAGACAAGCTAGCTCTATGCAGACTAGCAGCCAACTTCACCTGGCATCAGGGTGTTCTCTACAGAAGAATGGCAAATGATCTACAACTTTGATGCATATCAGGGAATGAGATTGAATCAGTCATGAAAACAATCCATGCAGGCACATACGGGTCCCATATGAATGGATTTACACTTTATAAGAAGATCCTACGCTAAGTATACTTCTGGCTTACCATGGAGATAGACTGCATATAGTTTGTATGGAGATGCCATGAATGCTAGATTCATGGAGACCTGAGTCACCTACCATAAGTCGAATTGCAGAATTTGATAACGCCTTGGCCATTCTCAGCCTGAGGAATTGACATCATGGGTGAGATTCATCCTAACGCTTCCAACTGACATCAGTACATACTGGTAGCTGTAGACTACTTCTCTAAATGGGTGGAGGTAGAATCCTACAGTAAACTGGGGGCAAAGCAAGTCACCAAATTTATAGAGAAGAATCTCATATACCGATATGGGGTACCACACCACTTGGTGTCAGATAATGGAGTGTAGTTCCAAGGCCAAGTTACTGATTTACTGGAAAAGTATGGGATTGAGCATCATCGATCTTCTGTTTACCGCCCTCAAGCCAATGGGGCAGTCGAAGTGGCTAACAAGATAATCAAGTGCATCTTAGCCAAGATAGTGTAAACTTACAGGGACTAGCACAAACAGCTGTCATTAGCCTTATAGGGTTACAGAACCACTGTAAGGGGTCCTACGACTGCCACTCCCTACTCTCTTGTTTACGGGACCAAAGCCGTATTGCCAATCGAAGTGGAGCTGAAATCACTTCGTGTCATTCTGGAAGCTCAGTTTCCAGAAGGTGAGTGGAAAAGGGCCAGGTATGAACAACTGGTCACTATTGATGAGAAGCAGCTAAAGGCTCTCTATCATTTACAACTATACAAGAAGCGTATGACGAACGCATTCAATAGAAAGGTTAAACCTGTAACCATACAAGAAGGCAATCTAGTCCTGAAGCAAGTCAGACTAGTTATCTGCGATCCTCATGGAAAATTCAGGCCTAACTGGGAAGGTCCATTCCTTGTTAAAAAGATCCTCTCCAAAGGTACTATTCGCATCTCAGATTTGGAAGGAAATGAATTCTCAGAACCTGTCAACCTTGACCGGCTAAAGAAGTATTTTATCTAAAGAAAAGGGCAAAAGAAAAAGCAAAACAAAAATGAAAGGCCTGGTGAGCTGAAAACCTGCATAGGCAGTTTACGTAAAAGTTAAGGCAAAATGAAAAATATTTGCTCGATGAGTTAAAAATCCGCTCGGACAACTTATGCAAAAGTTAGAGCTCTTAAAACCAAAAGGAGAGCATTAAAATAGTTGATCAGAAAATCTTGCACGAGACTGGTCGATAACAGAGGTTAAGTTTGATGTACATCCTGAACTTCTGTGTTGGTTTTAACATTTTCCATGTAAATATTTTAATCTCATTAATGTAAATGGAGCATATGTTCATTAACTTAGCCATAAGTAATACAAATCTCAAACATAAAGCATTATCATCCTTTATTACATGTTATTGCCTAATAATGTCTCATAGTACAGGACTCAGGCTTGGTGCAGCACCCATAGCTTGTATTCATCATTCGTGGCAAATCTAGCTCCAGGAATCTCCATCAACACTATCCGGCGATGAGGCCAAGTCCTCTTCACATGCTCCATAAAACGAGGCACCAGCCTTCCTCCCTCAAACTCGATCAATCAGGATATGGTCTGCCAATGGCCATACTGACGACAGATCCTAGTAGAACTGTAGTGCATGCAATGCTTGAATCCCAGTAGTGGGATGCAATCTATATAGGTCATTACGGTCACATGCCATATGCACCACCAAGAATAGCTCCACCTGATCTCACTCTCAGGTTGGGTCCCCATCCACTCAATCCAGCTTTGGAATGTCATCTGTTGACCTTCACTTTTCACCCCCGTGTAATTTAGGATTCTTGCTGATTCGGTTAGGATTTAGTCCCCGGTATCGATCCCAATTATGCATATAGGCCTTTGTGTCTTATTCTGTGTGTTCTGGTGTGTAGAACATTTTGGAATTAGTGGGGCTCACCATGGTGCCTGGTGGGACCCACTGCATATTCTGAGTGTTTTGTACATACAGAACACCCTTCCCTGTTGCCTACATAAGGCAAATTGCTTGAAATGCTAAACATTGCATTTTTAGTCTTAGGTTACTATTCATAATGAATAGTACACCAGCGGGGCCCGCGGCCCCCAATAACCTATTCTGTGTATTCTGTAATTACGGAATACATTTTCCAGTTACCCCACACGAGGTACGATGCTTGGCATCGCAAATGCCACTTTCTGGGCCCACTACACTGTAGGGCCCACATAGCGGGAACGGGGCCCGCTGCCCCTATAGCCCATTCTGTGTATTCTGTACTTACAGAATACAATTCTGAGTTGCCTCGTGTAAGGTACAGCGCCCGGTATTGCAAATGCCATTTTCTAGGCCCACTGCACTGTGGGACCCACCTAGGACATTAGTCGGGCCCGCTGCTCCTAATTCCTATTCTGTGTATTCTATACTTACAGAATATATTTTACACCTGCCTACGCATGGTCGGATACACAGAATGCAATATATTGCATTTCAGACCTAGGTTACTATTCATAGTAAATAGTACACAAGGCATATCTCGTGGCATCACAAATGTCACATTTGTAGGATCACTACGCTAGTGGGGCTCGCTTCCCACTATTGCTTATTTAAGGTATTCTGTACGCACATAATACACCATATTCATTGCCTCACCTGAAGCAATACGCTTGGTATGCTATTTACCACTTTCCAGGCCCATTTGCTATGTGGGGCCCATGAGGGTACTATTCATCATGAATAGTACCCAGGTGGGCCCACTGCCCAAAAATCACCAATCTGGGTGTTCTTGACGCGTAGAACATATTTCCGCTAGTGCCTATGCAAGACACGACCCACAGCATCCCGTATGCCACATTTTTCCCTTATTGGGCCCAATTTGGGCCCATTAGCCAAAACTCGATGTTCGGGGCCGAATTTGGAAAAATTTATAACTGCAAAGTTTCCCAGAACGTCGATGGCATATAGTTTGACCTATGGAGCGCATCTCGTTCCCCCCGTACGAGGCGGAGTGCATAGGTAAAAAATGCTATATGCGGAGCGCATAATCCTATATGCGCGCACGTGTTGCATAGTGACCTCCTAAAAAGATGTTTGGCTGGGAGCCTTCTCGGGACCTAATTTGGAAAAACTTTCTTCTAAAAAGTTATTCCTCACGTTGAATAAAGCTTGTATGCTTTGCGGCGCTTCTTAGAAATGCCCGGAACGGGCCCCACAGAGGATTTTCCAAACTATGCGCTCAGCGCATAAGTCTATGTACTGCGCACATAGCCTTATATGTGGCGCACATAGTTTAGGGTTTTTGCCAATTTGAGGTAAAATTATAAAATTGCCACGCTCAAAAATTTCCCTATAAATATAGAGCTCAGGGTCTGTCATAAGGACCCCAAAATTTGCTCTGTGAGCAACTGAAACCCTGCCAAAATCCCTACAAAAATTAATTAAGCCTTTAATTAATTAAATCTAAGCATTTTAAGACTAATTAACCTTAGTTAGGCTCCCTAAACGTGGAAAAGAAGAAGATCTATGAAGAAAAGCTACTGCCATAAGGTATTTTCTCCATTTTTCTTCGTTTTCCTTTATTTTCTTTGAATTTTCCAAACTATATGCTACGCATATAGCCTTATGTTCACCACATCTAACCTATGTGTGGCATACATAGGGCTATATGCTGTGCATATAGCCCTTGATTTTCCAAAGAACTCACATTTTAACCCCGGTTTTCACCGGTTTTCTTCCAGATCGAGCCATTTTAGGGTTGTCTAAGGCTTTTCTATGCCTTAGATGCCCTAGATTCGTCCTAAACAAGTCAAATTTAAAATTATTTTTGCTTAAAAATTATTTTTCTTTTGAATCGGATGCAAATCTGTCGCACCCTAAATCCGGACCGCCTATCATTGGATCGACTTCGGAATCAATCCAGGACTGTTTCGAGTCATTCTGGGCCGATTTAGGCCCATTTTTGCAACATACGCGATTGCATATGTCTTGAACTTATGCGATGGAAAAACATATGCGATCACATATGTTTTTACCATCGCATATGTTCAAAACATACGCGATCGCATATGATTTTGGGCAGGTTTCAATAAAACCATTTTGAGCCTCATTTTGCAGGGGGCTAGCTTCTGACACTAAAAAAAAACAACGGAAATTCTCTCTAAATGATCTGAAACTCTTTTTACAAATCCTAAGTATTTCTAAGCAATCAACTCACAAAATCACTAGATCTAGGTGATTTTACTTCTTAGCTTGGATTTGGACTTCATTTTATCCCTCAAAATCGTGTATGTTTCTGTGATTTTCTGTTTTGTTGATTTTTGTATTTCTGTCATCCTATTTTATATCTGTTCATACTATTTGCGTGTTAAACTTATAAATTTAGTATTATAAATGGTAGATCTAAGATTTAAATATTGTTTCTACATGTTTTTGCTTAATTTACTTTGTAATCTTTTTAGTATTTTTGTGATTAATATAATTATTGTATTTGTATTTTATTCTATATGATTTTGCTTGATTTGCTTGGTAATTTTTGAGATGATTTTGTGAATAATATTATTGTAATTGTTCTATGTGATTTTATTTGATTTTGTGTAATATTTGATTTTTATTTATGCAATTTTTGTAATTAATTTTTATTATTGTTCTGTTTTTTTGTTCCTTTTTACGTGTTTGGTTAATTTTGAAGGGATTAGTAAATTTGAAAATAAGGAAATGTACATGGGCTCAAGGTCCAATCAAGGGAAACCATTGGATGACAAGGAAAACAATTGGGCCTTGGTGCAGGACCTGAGCCTGGGGAACCACTCCAATACCAGACATCAGGTGGCACCTAACAAACTGGGGGTAGTCCCCTGCACCAGATAACTCGTCCGCATACTCCCCAGTCAAGGCAGCCCTCAGCTCTCCCTCATGCAAATGGATGCCCCAAAACATGCTCAGTGGAGGATCTACAGGAATCCTCCAGGCTGCCATCCCCAGCTCCGCTCTGTAAGTCTGCTCACCCAGAAACCACTCCCGGGACTTTGGGGACTCCATCAGGATACGCAGCCCATCCTTCTGACGAGCCTCCACAACCATCTCAGGTGTCCTGTCCTCAGTCCATAGCCAGGACAGCCGCACCTGTGAATCAGGAATAAGTAAGTATCTGGAACTTAGCTCAATATTTTAAGATTGAAATTTTTATTTTCATCTTGCAGGACTACTTACCACATCATCCGTGAGCCCATCAAGTCGGGCCCAATGTATGTCAAGGTCTCACACAGCTCCAACGCGAGACCCGAACCATAATCTGATCGCAGGGAAAGGGAGCTCGCACTCTCTCATATCAGCAGGACCCTCACAGAAGGCCGTCCTGTACGGGTATAGCTGCACATGAGAAACAGGAGTCAGAAAAAATCATTCAAATCTACAGGTTTATCAAACATAGGATCACAGATACGTACCTCAATGATCGGCCAAAATCTGAGTAACCGGTGGTGGCCTCGATAGATCATGTCCATAGCCGTGTACAGGAAAGCTAATGCCAGAGTACCCCAGTCGTACTCCTGGACTCTGTCCAGGTCCCGAAGAGGGCTCAGCAGCCCTAGAGGAGTCGTGGCGCCAGACTCAGCAAATAGTGAACCGCCCAAGAAAAACATCAGGAAGCTCCTGGCGTACTGATCCACTATGGCCGGATCCTCCGGCACTCTCTCGCTCCATCGACGGTAAAGGCGGTTGTATGTGATCTTCCTATCTCCTCTAGACACAGGTACGACCCTTAGGAGCTTGAGGATGGTCTCTTGATCAGCAGCGACAGTCATATCTGTCATCGGCAGCTCCAGGCTGGTACAGGGTATGCCTGTCATAACAGTAAATATCGAGGGAGTGATAGTGAACTCCCCGATGGGCAGATGAAAGGTGTGGGTGGTGTCCCACCATCTCTCAAGCATGGCAGTGTGCATGGATAGGACACTCCATGTCTCGCTCTCGACGAAGCAACTGAGGAGCGGTGCAAATCCAGACATCTCCACCCTCGCCCTCACAGCATTAGATAACTCTCGATACCAGCGACTGATGCCGGTATAGTTGCTGGTCGTGGCAACTCGAGCCTACAGCAGACAACACTACCAGGTAAGTATCCTGAACTCTATCTCTTAGATTCATGCTGATTAAATATTGTCTAAAAAATTCTAGGTTTGCTCCTACAGTCCTAAGTTCCTAATATTATCACATGCACATAGGAAATTAAGCACAGTAAATAATAAATAAAGCTAGGAACACTCACTCGTCTGACGACCCTCCGGGACAAATGTGACTCAGGGTCAAGGAGTAGCGGGACCTGCTCCTCGCGAGAAAGCCCGTAGTGCGGCGCGTCTGTACTCCCGTATCTAGCTGAAACGCAAGGTCTGTCCTGAGCCATAGTCATAGAATGCTAAAAACAGAGGATTTGGGCTAAAAGGGGAAGTTTGGTGAAAAGTGAAATCTGAGTGAAATGAGTGAAAATGAGAGATTTTGGGTATATATAGAGAACTTATGCGATCGCATATGTTTGGTTTGCACACATCGCATATGTTTATATGCGATCGCATATGTTTTGCACAAACATAGGCGATCACGTATGTCTTCCTTCTGCGATCGCATATGTTTGTATAGGCGATCGCATATGTTTATACGCGATGGGAAAGGAATTATACGCGATCGCATATGTTTTTTAATCTCATTTTTAGCTCATTTTTGAGGATTTTCTTCAGGAATTTCCGCATCTCTAGGGTCCCTCGATGGTTCAATTTCTCCCTGAACTCAGAAAAACATTATTTTTTAATATCTTCTGTGAAAAACACTATCTCAATTGTTTGACTTCTTAGATCATGACTACTAGGAAAATTCCTTTCCACATCCCTAGTAGAGATTCCCAATGGGGAGTCACATTCAACATCTAGAGAATCATGTCAATCCTTCATATCGGAAACCCACAGGTGGTGAGATCACGCTATCTCACACAACTTTCCCCTTAGATCGTTATCGTCTAGGAAATCATTCCTGATATCCCCAATGGAGATTCTGTAACCCTCACTTTCATAATTAGTAGGATGAGACTGCTCCTACTCGACTCTTTCACATTCCCAGTGGTAAGGTGACATTGCCCTTTCACCCCATTTTATAGGTTGGTAGGACGCGCCGCTCCTACGCAACTTCTCTCGCTAGGTCGTGACAGCCTAGGAAAGCATTCACTCTACGGGTTGGTAAGAACCAATTCTCTCACGCAACTCCCGTTCGCTAGACCATGACCGTCTAGGAGCACCTCACTTTACAAGTTGGTAGGACGCGCCGCTCCTACGCAACTTCTCTAGTTAGGTCGTGACCGCCTAGGAGAGCTTTCACTTTATGGGTTGGTGAGAACCAGTTCTCTCATGCAACTCTCGCTCGCTAGATCGTGACCATCTAGGAGCACTTCACTTTATGGGTTGGTAGGACACACCGTTCCTACGCAACTTCTCTCGCTAGATCGTGACCGCCTAGGAGAGCTTTCGCTCTACAAGTTGGTGAGAACCAGTTCTCTCATGCAACTCTCGCTCGCTAGATCGTGACCATCTAGGAGCACTTCACTTTACGGGTTGGTAGGACGCACCGCTCCTACGCAACTTCTCTCACTAGGTCGTGACCGCCTAGGAGATCATTGTTTTTTATCCACAGTGGAGATCCATCGCTCCCTAGATCGTGATCGTCTAGGAGAGTATTCTTTCTATGAGTTGGTAAGGTGAGACTGCCCTTACGCAACTTCCGCAAGTTGATGGGATGAGACTGCTCCCATACGACTTTCTGACCTACTGCTTGCCTGGTGCTTTGGATGATTCAGAAGGAATTACATGCTTTGAGTACATGTAAGTTCTTCTGAATCAGGGGGCAACTGTCGCACCCTAAATCTGGCCCGCCTATCATTGGATCGACTTCGAAATCAATCCAGGACTGTTTTGAGTCATTCTGGGCCAATTTAGGCCCATTTTTACAACATACGTGATAGCATATGTCTTGAACTTATGCGATGGAAAAATATATGCGATCGCATATGTTTTTACCATCGCATATGTTCAAAACATACGCGATCGCATATGTTCAAAACATACGCGATCGCATATGATTTTGGGCAGGTTTCAATAAAACCATTTTGAGCCTCATTTTGCAGGGGGCTAGCTTCTGACACTAAAAAAAAATGGAAATTCTCTCTAAATGATCTGAAACTCTTTTTGCAAATCCTAAGTATTTCTAAGCAATCAACTCACAAAATCACTAGATCTAGGTGATTTTACTTCTTAGCTTGGAGTTGGACTTCATTTTATCCCTCAAAATTGGATTTTTGGACCATTTTCTTCTCCCTAAGCTTGGATCTTGGACTTCTCTACCTCCCCTAAATCGGATCTAAGGAGAATCTACAAGAGGTAAGTATATCTATCTTTTTTATAGCTTTTTCTTTCATTTTTCCTTAAATCCATGCATAAACTTGCTTTAAAATGACTTTGTTTGATGTTTTGATGTGAAAATTATGTGTAAAATTGAGTAAAAATGCAAAAATAACCTTCTGCTCACTTTCTATTTCATGTGCACATGTATACACATGATCGCATATGTTTGTGTTAAAAACATATGCGATCGCATATGTATTTGTCCATCGCATATGTATAGATATGCGATCGCATATGTTAGTTACAATAACATATGCGATCGCATATGTTAGTTACAATAACATATGCGATCGCGTATGTTTCTGTGATTTTCTGTTTTGTTGATTTTCGTATTTCTGTCATCCTATTTTATATCTGTTCATACTATTTGCGTGTTAAACTTATAAATTTAGTATTATAAATGGTAGATCTAAGATCTAAATGTTGTTTCTACATGTTTTTGCTTAATTTACTTTGTAATCTTTTTAGTATTTTTGTGATTAATATAATTATTGTATTTGTATTTTGTTCTATATGATTTTGCTTGATTTGCTTGGTAATTTTTGAGATGATTTTGTGAATAATATTATTGTAATTGTTCTATGTGATTTTATTTGATTTTGTGTAATATTTGATTTTTATTTATGCGATTTTTGTAATAATTTCGTAATTAATTTTTATTATTGTTTTGTTTTTTTGTTCCTTTTTACGCGTTTGGTTAATTTTGAAGGGATTAGGTAATTTGCAAATAAGGAAATGTACATGGGCTCAAGGCCCAATCAAGGGAAACCATTGGATGACAAGGAAAACAATTGGGCCTTGGGCCCAAAACTTTAATTTTTGTATATTTTAATTATTTTGATCGGGTTGTACTAAATACCTGAATATTTTTATGCTTTCGTTCATTTAATTTAGTTGGGTTGTATTAAATACCGAAATTTTATTTCCTTGCTTTTATTTTTGAGTGGGTTGTAATTAAATACCCACATTTTATTCCTGCTTTATTTTTCTGCATTTACCATTTTATTTATACTTTGTATTTGTGATATGCTTCCTTGAATGCCTTATGCCATGTAACCGGACTTAATTCAACTTCAACCTAATTGCTTGTGACGTGGTTTTTGTTAAAATCGGATAAAGTGAATATAATAATATAGAATACGAATAAAATTGAAATCCCCAACCCAACTCTGAAGAAATTCGGGCTACTTTCCAACACAGGAAGGCTCGAGTTTAATTTCCTGGTTCATTTTTGTTACTCAATTGAGCTGACTAAATGAATTAGGTGGCAACTCTACATCAAATTCTCGACGCGATCTTTCTAGGTCCTGCAAGTTAACCGGGGATTTGACCATTGGAGAGCAAGCACCATGGCATTTCACGCCGAACAGCGTGCAGCGCTCCCGCGTCCGGGATGCGCTACTCTCATAAAATCCTTAAGCCAAAACCCATTTTTGGGTCTGATCTACCTAGATCGGGGTCGGATCTGGAGTTTCTGCTCAAAAATTGTCGATTTTCTTTGATTTTTGAAAACTATATGTGCCACATCTAGCACTATGTGTGCCACATCTAGCCTATATGTGGCGTACATAGGTCTATGTGCAGCGCACATAGATCCCGGTTTTCAAAAACCAACCCAAACCGCTTCAAAAATGCTTCGGTTTTGAATTTTCTAATGACTCTAGTAGCTAGATCGTTCACTTGGGGTTCTGGATCTATCATAAATCATCCAGATCTACTTGATTTTAGCCTTAAAATTAATTATTTCAATTAATTGCTTAATTAATTGTTTGGTTTGATGAACCAGAGGCCAAAACGAGGTCAAAATGAGGTACTATCTTCATTGAACTTGCGTATTTTTGTCTGTAGATCATTTCTGTACTGATAGATCTTATTTTTGTGCAGGTTGGTCAACTATGTGTGCCACATGTTGATCTATGTGCGCCACACCTAGCCCATGTGTGGCGCACATAGCCTGATGTGCGGCGCACATAGTTCGCTGTATTTTGACGTATCCAATGGTATTTGAGTTTTACAGTAGCTCAAATATTCTGGAAAAGTCATAAATCAATTTTTACATAATTAATTTTGGCCTCAAAATTAATTTTTACAATTAAATGCTATTTTAACTCGTATAAATGCAGTTTTTGATAGGATTAGATTTTTAACTGGTTGTAGGGCTATCTCCAAAATTATGTGTGACAATAGTCCTCCCAATTAATTTTTCCATGATCAAATAAAATATTTTTGCTTAAAAATATTTTTATTAAAATGAATTTTCACGATCCAGCTCGTGTTAATTTTTATAATTATTGCCTAATAATTGCCGGATTTTGACTCTTGGTTCGTGCTTTTAAATGGCATTTGACTAGTCAATTAAATCCAAAATTCATTTACTACTAATGAATTTAATTGTGTTTATTTTGCATAATAATCCATCGTGCATTTTGAATCGTGCAATTGGAGTGGAGGAAGGGGTATTACTTAATACCCGGGAGCGAGGAATATTTGTAATAGGATAGAATTAATTATTCAGTCTGTAATTAATTCCCCATATCTTATCTGTATCCCCTATTTCCTTGATCCCTTTCCCAACCTTTTATTATTTTTATTCGTGGATGTTTAATATTTGCTTAAATATTATGTCATTCATGTCACATGCCATGTCACATGATACATGCACACACTACTATGCATGCCATGCATACACTGTATGCCATAACATACTGTATTCTGTATGCATATATGTATAAATATGCAAATACACAAATATACCAATACGTAATCCAATACGCTCAATTAATCAATATGCCTCATCATGCATACATATATGCCATGCCATGTCTTATACTATGCCATAACGTATGCCATAACACATGCCATACCGTATGCCATACATATACTTTACTGTATACACATGCACATACACACTATTATGCCATGTCATGCATATACCATGCCATACATCATTTCAAATGCTATGCATATGGTATGTCATTCATGTAACATGTCATGCATATGCCATGTTATGCCCTATTTTACATGCTATATACATAGTATGCCATTCATTTTTAAATGCCATGCATATGGTACGCCATACATTTTGCCATGTTATAAATCAACATTTCACATGTCATGACATATGACACAAGCACATTCTACTGCACATGTCATGAATATGCCTTGTCATGCATCATCTCACATGCCACACATTTGGTATATCATGCACATATAACATGTCATACATACACCATGTATTACACCATCATACATATCATGCATATGATATACCATGCATACACCATTCACACATCGTACACGGGGTATGCCATTCATTATGCCATGACATACAAATGCCATGTCATGCATCATTCACATATTATGCATATGATATATCATTCACTATGCATACGCATTGCATTCGCCACGCCTAACGCTGAAATGAACCCTAAAACGTTAACGTATAACGTACTATATTATTTGCCATAATACATATTAGGTTGCTCTATCATGCATATGATATGCCATACACACTCACATGTCATGCATATGCCATGTTACTTTTATCGCTATATCACATGACATGCATATGCCATGCTAGCTAAATGTCATATAGCTTTATATGTCATTTATATGCAACCTTGCAACACCGATTCACATGACGTGCTGTGTGTTTACATTTACGCTCGTATATTGCCTACTTAGGACAATTAATTCCAACTATAATGGTAAAATCAATTTTGGAAACTCATAGAATAGATCTCCACCACCCGAACCCAATCTCTGAAGGGTTTAACTAGCACTCATGCTATAGGTCGGTTGGACCAATCTGGAACCATCTGGTGGTGACTCCTTACGACTCTTTCGAGTCCGTATCATACCCTAAGGGAACCCCTTAGGAAGACTGCCTTTCGCTCCAAGTGCGGTCCCCGGTCCATGACTTTTGAAAGCCTCGCTCTGGGCCCCAGCAGAAACCGGCGCTCACAGTGGCGACTCCACTGAGGACATCACGGCGAAAGAGTGGTGGCATCTAAGAGTTTCCATATCAATTTTCCCATCATAGTTGGATTAATTGTATGCATCACAACACCAGTCCGTGTCTGCACAC
>CANYBF010761163.1:0-13912 GCA_948192965.1 Dalechampia spathulata
TAGCGGCCGGGGTTAAAGGGACCAAAGGGGAATGCAAACAGGTCGTGCAATATATCTAACAACCTAAAATAATAAAGTTTCATTAAGAATCAGATAAGTGAATATAATAATACAGAATCTTTCGAATCGAAATCTCTAGATCTGCGTCCCCAGCGAAGTCGCCACTGTGAGGAGTAGCACATCCCGGATGTGGGAGTACTGCACGCTATTCGGCGTTAGATGCCATGGTGCTTGCTCCCGAGTGATTTAAACCATGGTTAACCTGCGGACCTAGAGAGATCGCGTCGAGAAATGCCATGGAGTCGCCACCCGATCCATTTTACTAGCTCGATTAAGTGATTAAAATGGACCGAGAAATTAAACCCGAGCCTTCCTGTATTGGAAAGCAGCCCGAATTTCTTCAGAGTTGGGTTCGGGATTTCAATTTTATTTATATTCCGCATTATTATATTCACTTTATCTGATTTTAATGAAAAGTCAAATCACATGCAATTTAGGTTGTAGTTGAATTAAGTCCGATTTCATGGTAATAGGCATATAAGACATTTAGCACGTATGAAAGCAGTAAGCAGGAATAAGGCAGGAATTAAAAGCAGAAATTAAAGGCAAGAAATAAATACGGGTATTTACATACAACCCGCTCGAATGAAAAGCGATAACTAGAAAACAAAACTTGGGTATTTATTACAACCCGTCAAAATGAATAAAGAAAGCATAAAAAATAGGGCCCGAAAAAGCCTAGAAGTTTGTGTCTACACGTTTTCCCGTGTTACGCTGAATTAGGGCTTCGTTTGAATCCCGAGTTTGAATACCGATCAACGCCCTAATCCCCCGTATCGTCCCTTCAAAATCTCACAACAAACGCGTAAAAAGGAACAAATGCAAAACACAAAATTGCAAACATGAAACGAGATCAAAAACAAAGTCAAATAATATAAAACATGATATTAATACACAAAACATCAAATCCTAAGGAAAACATATGATTCTAACATGCAAATCATGCCAAAAGTCATAAAATAAAGCAAGGAAGATTCGGCCAAAAGAAAACAAATTCAACATTTCACGATCATACCCATACGGGTATGTATGGAAGTGAACATACCCGTATGGGTATATTCATACCCTAAACGCACATGCAAGATGCTAGATCATACCCAAACGTACATGCAACATGCTAGATCATACCCAAACGCACATGCAACATGCCCAAACGCATAAGATAGAAACATACCCGTACGGGTAAACAACATACCCGTATGGGTATGATCATCAAGGATCAATAAAAACTTACCCGAACGCGCATGCATGGCCAAAAAATTATTCTAGAAAAAGCAATCTGAATCATTTACCCACAATATCAAGCATGGATCATGGATTATATCACATTGGATCATCTAAACAAGGCAAAAATGATCAAAATCAAAAGTCAAAGTGAGAAGACTTACGTTTTGATGAATCTCCTAGTGATCTTCAAGTTTTGATCCTCTCCAAAGTCAAGGTATTCAACCAAACTAACTAAAATCAAGTCAAAATTAACTAGATCCTTTAAGTTTTGATTGAAATTAAAAGTAAAGATTAAGTTTGAATTTCGTAGGATTAGAAGCAGTTAATTTTTTTTTGTTCTTCCTTTTTCTTAAAAATTTCAGCCATCCCGTTTTTCTTAGCAAATTATCAAATTATAGGTGTCTGAGGGAACTTACCCGTTCGGGTATCTTTGGGAGCGATTCAGACAAGTTACATACCCGTACGGGTAAGTAACATACCTGAATCGGTTCCTTAAGGATACCCGTTCGGACAAGTACCTAGAATGCCCAAAGTGCCCTTCTAGCAACCCTAATTCGAATCCTGGAATGCACTGGGACAAACCGAGATGCCCGTGAGGGCAAAACGACGATGAGATAGGCTCGATTCATCCCAATCAATCCGACCGATCCAAAAATAGGGTGCGACAGGGCCCCACAGCACAAAAGGGCCTGGAAAGTGGCAGATAACACGCCAAGTGTTTTGCCTCAAGTAAGGCAATAGATAGGATGCGTTCTATGCGTACAGAATACATCAAAGCGAATTATAGTAGGAAGCGGGCCCCACAGCGCGGTGAGCTTAGAAATGTGCCATTTGGGATACCACGGGGTATGCCTTATGTAAGGCAGCAGCAGAATATATTCTGTAAGTACAGAATACACTAAATAGGCTATTTGGGGAAAGCGTGCCCCGCTTGCATACTATTCATAATGAATAGTGACCTAGATTCAAAATGCAATATTTTACATTCTATGCATCCTACCACATGTAGGTAGTTGTGAAATGTATTCTGTAAGTACAGAATACACAGAATAAACTAGTAGAGACTACAGGCCCCACTAATGTCCTAGGTGGGCCCCACAACGTAGTGGGCCCAGAAGATGGCATTTGCGATGCCAAGCGCTATGCCTTGCGTAAGGCAACTAGAAAATGTATTTTGTAAGTACAGAATACACAGAATAGGTCAATAGAGGCAGCGAGCCCCGCCTTTGCTAGGTGGGCCCCACAGCGTAGTGGGCCCATAAGGTGGCATTTGCAATGCCAAGCACTGTGCCTTGCGTAAGCTAACTGGAAAATGTATTTTGTAAGTACAGAATACACAAAATAGGTTATTGGGGGCTACGGGCCCCGCTTCTGCTTAGTGGGCCCCACTTATGTACTATTCATAAGGAATAGTACCCAGGGCCAAAATGCAATGTTTTGCATTTCAAATGATTTGCCTTCCATAGGTAATAGGGAAGGGTGTTCTGTACGTACAGAACACTCAGAATAAGTGGCGGGTCCCGCCAGGCCCCATAGTGGGCCCCACCAGTTCTGAGGTGTTCTGTGCACCAGAACACACAGAGGAAGACACAGAGGCCTATGTGCATAATCAGGGTCGATATCAGGGATTAAATTCTAACTAAATCAACAGAAACCCAAAATTGCACGAGTGTGAAAAGTCAGGGTCAACAGGTACTTTTAGGAAAAATCAAAAAATACTTATGGAAATTAGCCTAAGACCTAATGGACTTAACTTTCAATGTTTAGAAGTCCATAAAAGTTCAAGTTGGGCTATTGAGTTGGGCAATGACAAGGTAAGTGACAGTCACAGGCCATATTAGTCACAGATGGGCCCAGACTTGACTTAAGCTGAAAGGGTTTCAGCTTAACCTAATTTATAGAGTATAAATATGTTGTTATGACTCAAAATTAAGTTAAGCCACTCATTTTTCTTCCTTTGGCCGAAACATACCTCCTTCTGGAAAGGGAGAATTCAGCCTTCACAAGTTTGATTTGTGAGGAAGAAGAAAATACCATAAGTTTCTTCTTTTTCTTTACTAGTTCACAGGAAAGGAGATAGAAGCAATCGTTGCTTACTTAGATTCCCTCATTTTCGTATGGATACTATTGGAGGCTACCTAATTTGGTGGTTTTTGGTTTGCTACAACCATAAACGGCATAGAGATCAAGAACGAAGGAGAACTGCATTGATATGTAAGAGTTACTATCTTATGCCATATCTAATTTCTAATTTAGTTTTCTTGTGTTTTGATGCAAAGATCCTCTCTTCGTTTGCAAATTTAAATAAAAATTTTAAATTTCTTCCACTGCTTAATAACATAGCAAACCAACATACTCTATAGAGATCATCCTGCTGAGCATCTTTACCAGAACTACCTCTCAAAGCCAGTCATAGGATATATTGTGTCTTCCTCTTATGAGAAACTCACCTTCTCAAGAGGAGCTCGGGACCTATATGAGCCTATGGTAAATTTTCAATGATTGATTCATCATAGAACGATCCGTAGTAAGGATTTCAAGTGGTGTGCCCGATGCTTGGGATCGATTCTGGGTCTTAAAGCATCAGTTACATCCTAATTCCAGCCATTTTTGAAGAAGTGATAGATTTTGAGTATTGGAGTTGAGAGAAAATCAGTTTATATGGAAACCAAATGATTTTTGAATAAGAGGCTTGAGCTTTTATTATTTCTACATGATATATGTGGTATGTAGTGTTATATTCTTCACATATAATGAATTTTGCTAACGTGCACCGACCTCTAGGGTGCTCAGATAATGTGCACCGAGTTTCCATGAAGATGAACTCATGGAATTAGGCTTCTCACAAAAATTTCAAAATTTTTGGAGATCATTTTCTTCAAGGAGCTCAATTTTCATGATCCGCATTATCTGAAAAATCTAGAAAATTAATCAGAATGTAGCAGACTGATACTAAAAAATTCAAGTATCTTTCTTAGACTATTTCAATTCCAATTTCACTAATAAATTACTTTCCCATGTCTAGTATAAACAGAAAATTGATCCTGATCCAACAGATGATTAATTTTAGTCAAACCTTTGAATATTGGTCAGACCATTAACCAGGCAGTGTCGTATTCTCGTAGTGGATCCCATATACTATCTTTGAAGACATTAGATACTTATTTGATAGCACAAGCATGGATCTAATAGTTGATCACAGAACCAGTAGATGATCACCCAGGTTCCATAGTTTACCACCTAATCTAGCAGCGATCATAAGAACAAGCATTTGACTCTTAAATCCTGGTAACAAGCATTTGAACTCAAATTTCAGGTGATTTTTGAGCCTTACAGCAAAGCCATTGGTCTAACAGTTGACCTGATCAGCATTCATCATCTTTCAAGAGCATCAGGCTCCCAATTGTAAAATTAGGTTGAAGCCTCAGCATGAGCACCTGATTAGCATTGATCATCTCGCTTAAGCATCGGGTTCCCAGTTGTAAAAGTGGGTTATATGCCTTAGCATGAGCACTTTGATCAGCATCGATCATCTCGCTCGAGCACCGAGCTCCTAATGGTAGTATTAGGTATCTTTTATCCCTAATAGAGTTACAAGCCTCAATATAAGCATTACTCTATCAACATTGATCACTTTGCCAGAGCATCGGGATCCAAATAGGTTATGCCTTATTCTCTAGTTAGGCCATACGCCTCAGTATGAGCATTATCTAATCAAGCATCTATCATCTCACTCAAACACCTGGCTCCTGGTGATTTTTCCTTAAAGGAGTTGTAGTTTTAACCCTACACCAGGCTCCCAATGCCAAAGTTGGGCCTCTTGATGTCTCTAACGGGTCATAATCTCTGCTTTAGTGAAGTTGCAAGTCTTGGCATGAGCACCTTAATAGAATTTTTCCTTAGTGGATCACTTTCATATCCCTAGCGAATCATAGTCTCTTCCCTAATGAAGTTGCAAGCCTTGACATGAGCACCTTAATGGAATTTTCCCCAGTGATTCACTTTCATATCCCCAACGGATCCTAAATTTCCTCGTGGAATTACAAGCCTTAGCATGAGCAATTCATAAGCCTCAGTATGAGCATTTTATAAACCTTAGCACCAACATTCTATAAGCCTCATTATGAGTATTCTGCAAGCCTTATCATGAGCATTTTGCAAGCCTTAGTATGAGCAATTTGTAAGCCTTAACATGAGCATTAGACCTTGACACGAGCATCGGTTAGGTATTCCTCTTTCCTTGGGTGAAAATTCATATGTTGATTAGGTTTCATGTAATAGAATAGCTTTATTCTCCTATTTTTATGTGATTTAGCCTTAAATCCCTCGTGTATCCCCTATCTCTTCCTCGATCCCTTTCACCAGCCTCTATTTTATTTCAAGCAGCTTTACCTGTTATTTTATATCTATCATGATGTATCTTTTATCATTGTTATATAATGTATGTTATACCATATCATGCTTATCCCATATCATCTCACATGTCATGCTTAATTCCATATCATCTCATATGTCATGCTTATACTATATCATCTCACATGTCATGCTTATGCCATGTCATCTTACATGTCATGCTTATACCATGTCATCTTACATGTCAGGCCTATATCATGTCATCTCCTATGTTATGTCTATGCCATGTCATCTCACATGTCATGCCTATGCCATATTATCTCACATGTCATGCTTATGCCATGTTTATTTCACATGTCATGCATATGCCATGTTTCATGCTAGGATTGTCGTATCATAATTTCATACCATGATTGCCATATCATATTTATAGTGCTATATTTGCTATGATTGCCACTATGCTATACCCCATTGTATGTTTATTTCATGCTCATAAATGCTCGCTTGCCTAGGACAATTAACTCGATTAACATAGTAAAAGTGAACTTGAAACTCTGAGTGAATATATCTTCACCACCTGAACCCATCTCTGAAGGGTTTGACTTAGCACTCATGCTAATGGGTTGGTTGAACCAATTCTGGAACCATCCGGTGGTAACTCCAACTTGTAACTCTTTTGAGTCTGTCTCATTCCTTGAGATAACCCCTCGAGAAGATTGCATTTTTGCTCTAAGCGAACCCTTGGTCCGCGCATCGCAAGCCTTGCTTTGGGTCACGATGAAAGCCTACCCATTCATACCTTGATTACTTCATTGATTGAGAGACAATGTGTAAAAACACATACATTTCATCTTCTAGTTGGTGAGGCAATAATTACATTGCAAGAGGTTGAGATTCTTATAGGTTAAAAAGTTAATGATAGACTTACAATAGGATATTTGAGTCACAACTAGTCCAATCTATATTAAAGTTTGCTAGGAGTTATACCACCAAATGATGTTTTACTTGCTAGCAAATTAAGGATGAGTTAACAACCAAACATTTTTCTTAACCTACCTACAAATGTTGATGATTTCATTATTCAATGCTATACTAAAGCATTGATTTTATGAATCATTGATGGATTACATTTTTTGACCAATCAGCTAATAAAGTTCATGTAATGTTTTTGCTACTTCTGACTAACTTAGAAGATATTGGTATATATAGTTAGGGGGCCATATGCTTAGCTTGGTTATATAATCAATTATGTCATGCTATAAATCCGATAGCCTATTAAGTTAGAGAAGCATTATACATTATGCAATTATGAGCATGGGAACGATTATCTTTTGTCACGCCTTTCTGAGGTGCAACATGCTCCTGTAGAATAATTAATAATCACCAAACAATAGAAACCATTAATTACTCTACAAGCGATGCAAAATTTTTTTATATATATACATAAAATATTTACTACGTATTAAATTACAGAATAATAACCTTACATTACATATTGCATTTACTGCCTTAAACATTACTTTAATTACTTGATTTATTTATTTAGATATTTGAAACTGGATCAAGTCGTTATCATTAAGTGAGTCCTGCTAAAAAGGTGCTTTGGAATCCGTATGCTCCATTCGTCTATTAACCTGCGTTCATCAAAGGATGAACGCTGAGTATATTACTCGGTGGTGCTTAAACAACATAACATAGAAAATATTATCAAAAACATATCATGAACAATAATAATCCATGTAGTCCAATTCATCTTAATAGTAACATCACCATATAATCGTATAAAATATTTTTTTTGAACATTTCAGATTTATATACTTTTATTTGTTCTCTAAAATATTCATATCATTGATCATCTACATCGATACTTTATTAAATTTGTTTATAACATATTTTATTTTCTTGAGTAAATCATCATTACTTACAAGAATAACTCATACATTAATAATTTTATCCACTTAAAATAATATTTCTTTATACTAACAACATTTAAGAATTAACATCATATATTATCATTCTACCATAATTTTCCCAATAATCTAAATTGCTCAAACACATGTATAAACCAATATCATCACTTCCATAAATATTTTAAAAAATAATAAAATCATGCAAGTGTTCATAAATATCATTTTTCACTTTATTACGTATTTCTTCCATTAATAATTCATAACATAATTAATAAAGTTAATTATTTTCTCAATTGACATTCAATATAAATGACATTAATTAATGACCTCATAATTCGTCATTTTATCATCATCTATGAGCATAAGAACCAATATCTATATTCCACTACTTTTATTATATAATTATATTTATCATATTAGAAATAACAATAACTATTTTAAATGCATCATTAACATATTAAATCATACCATAAATCATTATTCAATGCAATAGTTATAAGAACATGATTATGATGCATTCATCACTTTATCATCATGTTATATATCATTTATTCATGTATTTTCATAATACATGAATGAGAAATGTTATCTATGAGAATGAATTCGTGTCATGCATTCTCCCTCTTATTTTCCTGTATCAATTCATTTCATAAAAATTGCCCTTTTCACATTCTAGGCCATTCATATCATATGCTTTCTTGGTACTGGGGTCTATATCTCATTTCATTTTTGTGGTTCAACAAATTGGAACCCATTTCACATTTATTTCATGACTTTCCTTTTATTTTTAGTAGGAATTCATTTCATAATGCCCGAGTACCTTTTCCATTTATCATTTCCTCACTTTTTCTCTTTTTCCTCCTTTATTTCTCCATGTCATGTCATGTCATGATTATGCATATGGCAACTGATGTTTCATAACTTGATATGTATACTTTAAGTTTAATGCTATAATGAACATATATAAGCTCCATAATAATGAATCATTCATCATCCATTAGATATAACATCCATAACACATATTCATTAATATTAATTAAAATACCATGACATAATAATCCATCGTCAATATTCATCATGAATCATTTACTATAAACGTATCACAACATAAATTAAGTAGCTCATTTAAACAATTATATATTTTAATTATAATAATTTATTCATTACTTTTTTTTTACTATTAATTAGTCATTGATACCCTTATGATACGATAATATATTCTAGCATGTATTGAACCTTCAAACCCCTTTTTTTTGTCTTAATTTCTCTTATTATAACTTCATAAAATTATTTCATATTTATACTTTCTAACTTGCATAACTTATTGCATGATATGTATTTTATAATATATAAAATCATATTATAAATTCATCAAAATATAATACTATACACAACTCATGTTATTCAATTGATATTATTAAATATAATAATAATCATTCCATCATATAAATTTTACTTCCTTACTTATATATTTAATTCATGACATTAATTAATATTCTTAAATGTCAAGTTAGAAACATATGCATTTGAATAATTTATCTTGCATAATTCTTCTCATAATTTATTTTCATCATATAAATAAATAATTATTCCCCTTTAAACAATTTTCATACTATCATTGTATTTATAATTATGTAAATATTAATCTTATTTCTTAGTTTAATATATCATATTATATCATTGACATCAGTTCATATTTGTTCTATACTACCAATCGTTAACCATAATTTAATTTGATTATATCATAATAAAAATAAACCTTATTATAAAACATCAATATAATAATAATTAATTTATTCTATAATAATAAGTACTAATCATAACTTTTATCAATAATAAGACTTCAACATACTTTAATCATCATAATATCATATGTTATCATTAATAAATATTATAATAATAAAATACTTCATAAAAATCCAATTTTAACAACATAAAATTTTCATGACAATAAATTAATTAAACAATTATCATATCTACCAATCATATGGCATTAACATATATATCAATCAATATGTCATAAAATAATATCATTAATAATTATCTTTACTATTATTAATGATTTTTCCTTCAATTTTATTATCTAAAATTATTTATTACTATCATTATTATATATATAATAATATCATTTCAATAATTATATATATCATCATAAATCAATTAATATGAATACCATGATATACATTATCATAACTCATAAAATATCCCTACGAAAAATCATATTTAAATTTAACTTAATCATTCATGTCTATATTAAATTAAAGGATAAAATAAAACATGTAATCACATGTTAAAAATTAAGGTAAGCTCATACTTACCTGCCAATCCAGTAATTAAGAATCAGCTAAAAAGTACAAACCTGATTATCCGTTCCTTTTAATATTTCCAGTGGTTTGCGTCGAATTTCCTCTGATCCATAAAATCACAAATTAAACATTCATCTTTAAGTAACAACTTTAATTCCATTATTAATTATTTATCATTCATACTTGCAAATATACATCACTACATAACCATTAATTAAATAAATTACATCTTAATTCATTCCACTAACTTAACATAATATTCTGTAAAAACATAATATTCTGTAAAAACAGTTGATATTATAACATAAATTACTAGACCATTAATATCTTATACAATTCATTTATTTAAATCCTAAACATAAGATTAAATAAATTTCCTAATGACATGCCATTTAAATACTTATGTTACCATTTAATATAATTTATTAACCTTAATTTATATTTATTCAATATCATCACTCAAATAAATAACATTTCATTTTCATCAAATAACTTCTTATATCATGCTTATTTAATCTTTCATCAATATAATTTCTCCCACATTAACATAAATATTATTTATTTTAATCTATAAATCTTCTATATGTTCACCCATATAACATATACCTTCAAACTTTACTTAAACATTTTCATTTAATGTACCACATATCTTAATCATATAATATATATTTTTTTTAAGTCCACATATCATTACATATACCTTTATCCCAAAATCCAACTATTTTTAAATCACTCTAACGTAAAACTCCCCTTTTAAAATAAATCCATTTTAAATCCATAAACAAAATAAATTACAAAAGTTATTTAAAGACCTAATTAAAATAAATTTTCTCCATTTTAGTTTTGAATATTCAAGTTACCAATACCTTAATAATTCTAGTTTCTAATTACTAAATACATACTAATCATATCCTCATTTCTCAGCATGTGCAATACTCAAAACATTTACTTAATCCATTTCACACAATCTACTAATATATCTAATCACACACCACACACATAAGTAATTATTTTAGTTTTACTTTCTACTGAAAACCACACCAACAACACACTCATATCGCTCAAACAAGTGCACAATTTGCAACAAAATGATCAACCCAAATAGAGAAAAGATAAACCGTAACACCAACAACCCAACCAAATTATCCCAATACACAAAACATATACACGACACACCCTTCCCTTTTAACTTGCAAAACAGAGTTTTACCAAATTATAACATTTACGAAATAAATAAATTAGCAGCAGCCCCTTCCTTTACAAATACCAAACATGAAATTTGTAGTAGCAATCTCTCGCCCTCCACCTCACAACATTGAGGGGAATCCACATAAACGTCAAAAACACTACAACAATTAAACACCCGCACTATACCACTCACTACTACTTCCCATTTCCAGCAACTTGTTTCAAAAACACCCATCAAAATAGAAGATACGCACCTAACATAAACCCATCTCTGACAAATTTCTTCACCTTAACCACATACTAATTCCAAATAAAAATTTGAAATCAAAACAAAATTAAAGAAATAAATAAAGAACAGAAAATATCATGCGCCAAGTATCTCCCACCTTCAATTTCCCCATTCTTCTGAAAATTTCCAGCTAATCTTTTGCTCAAACCATCGATCTTAACTCCTAACAACATAACCCACGCATGCAAGTATCTTTAAATGAAAATCCATTAAAGAAAACAGAAGATGCATTGCTGCAATTTCAAAAGAAAGAGAAGGGAAATATGTGTTGCTTTTAGTTTTGAAGTGGAGAAGAACAAGCTTTCATACAAAAATGGAGAAAGAAAGATCAGATGAAGAGGAATGGTAGTAGAGTGTAGCTAAGATAAGAAATAGAATCATTGGACAGCAAAAAAGACAGGAATGTAAGGCTAATATCAATCTATCCTTTCTTATCTTAATGGAGGGCATTCCACCACTTTAATTTGCACACACATGCACCTAAACATTGCTTAACCCTCCAATAATTTATTTACTTGATTTTAACTCATATTATTTGTATGCATGTTTAATGCATTATATACTTTTACAAATATATATATATATATATATATATATATATATATATATATATATATCATGAACATGTATATTTGTTTATATACCTTTTTGTTTTCTATTTACATAATAAACATTATACATGATATGATATAATAAGATAAAATATGATATATTATAATAAAACATAATCTAAGAACATAAAAATTCAATACAATAAAATAAAATATTTATTATATTTTGATGTATACAATAAAATATCTCAATTATACGAGATGTATTTATATAGGTATATACTTTATACCCATTATAGATCAAACTTACCATCTCCACTAACATAATAAATCATAATATTTTTTATAATAAAATATAAAATATCATATAATTTAATACTATAAAATAAAATATGATATTTTAAAATAAAATATTTCCATTCATTCATCGTATATACACAATAATATATTTTTCATGTATCTAAAAATTATTTTAACCTCTTATTTATATATATTTTATGCCTACATAATAACCATCACTTAAAATCAAATACTAATTTATATATATATATTAAATATATTTTTTTCTTTTTCTGCACAAGTATACATATACTATTACATGTAATATTCTCAAATAATAATTAAAATATAATTATTTTAATTCCCACTCATATATTATCTACATAATCGTTTATTTATTTATTTACCTTCATATATTATATATCATCTTATTTTCATAATTCTTTTTAATAACATAAATAAATTAAACTATTTTATATTCATTGCATCACATGTCTAATTAATACTTAAATATTATTTCCATTTACTTATTTAATACTCTATTTTATTTATGCACTCCATTAGTCATTAAACTTATTTATCTCTATATGTATTATATCATACATATAATTTATTTATATGATTTTTAATCATACTTAATTATTAAAGCGTATTACGTTATGCGTTAACGTTCTCGATTCATTTTAGCATTAGGCGTATAGTGTATGCAAATGCGTATATGGGATGAATGGCATATCATATGCATGGTATGTGAAGTGATGCATGACATGGCACATGTTATGACATGGCATAATAAGTAGCATACCATATGCATGATGTATGTGTAACATATCATATGTATGATATGTATGATGGTGTAATACATGGCATATGTATGACATGTTAGGTGTATGACATACCAAATGCATGACATATGAAGTGATGCGTGACATGGTATATGCATGACATGTGTAGTAGAATGTGCGTGTGTCATGTGTCATGGCATGTGAAATGTTGCATTATGACATAGCATGGTATAATTATATGGCATATCATATGCATGGCATGTTAAATGGATGGCATTTTACATGTATAGCTTGTAAAATGAATGACTTACCATATGCGTGGTATGTGAAATGATGAATGGCATGGCATATGTATGACATGGTATATTGGTGTGTATGTGAATGTGTGTTCAACGTAGTATATGCATGGTATACGATATGTGTAATGGCATACATCATGGCATAGTATATGACATGGCATGGCATATATGTGTGCATGATAAAGCGTATGGGTTGATTGAGCGTATTGGTTTGTATATTAGCATATTGGCGTATTTGCGTATTTATACATATATGCATACGAAATACAATGTGTTATGGCATACTGAATATGCATGGCATGCATAGTAGTGTGTGCATGCGTCATGTGACATAGTATGTGACATGATGACATAAATATTTAAGTAAATATAAATCATCCACGAATAAAAATAAAAGGTCGGGAAAGGGATCGAGGAAATTAGGGGATACAGATGAGATAGGAGGAATTAATTAGTATAGACCGAATAATAAATCCTATCCTATTACATAAATATCCTCGCATACATATTTTGGGACGTTAAGCAACGTCCCCTCCTTCCCGGGTACTATTCCTCTTGGTTTTGCACGATCCAAAATGCACGATGGATTAATATGCAAAATAAACAAATAAAATTCATTAGTAGCAAATGAATTTTGGATTTAATTGACTAGTCCAATACCATTT
>CANYBF010761220.1:0-15210 GCA_948192965.1 Dalechampia spathulata
AAAGATCTTGCATGTAACTAAGAAAAATAAGATGAAAAGATGGAAGATGAGAAGAAATCTTTGGTTGCTTGCAAGAACACTTGGGCTTCTTGTATAAACATGAAGAAATGAAGATCTTTTAACTCAAACTTATTACAAACATATAGATCTTATGTTTCTCAAGAAGTTTTAACATAAAAATGAAGATTTAATGAATAATATTTCAGCTTCTTTGAAGAAGAAAAGAAAAGCATAAGAACAAAGAGAGAAAATGAAGGAAAAGGCTTAGGATAAAGTAAAGAGCTAAGGAAAAATAGAAATGAATGAAGGAGGAAGAGATAATGTTTTGGCCAAATGATAGAGGACTTAATTGAATGAAATTTGGTCAAAATACACTCCAAATTTCGTTTGAAATGAGTTCCATTTGGAAAAATTCCCATATTAGTCCCTATACATCTCCAAAACTACATTTAGCCTCTAATACATATAATTATACATATATAATTTAAATTACACCAATCAACATTCATATGCATGTATTTTATACTCTATACATACCCCAATTCACATTATTTTATATTAAAAACCCCTCCATCCTTTTCCACTAACTCCAAAATATCAATATTTTAATTTCTCTTTCCATCCACTAACACAATTTCCAAACCCACTAACACCATTTCCAATCCCACCTCTCATTTAATATACTATTGCAAATCTATTTCAACTTATTCTATTTTCAATCATATATGCATCTATTTATCTATTTACATAACATTAATTAATTTATCATTCATTTATGATATCATCTTACCACTTAATGACATCATCATGACATCATTAATAAAAATTCTAATTATACTTTTTTAATATTTTCATATTATAATATACTTTTACTAATACATTATTAATACATAATTACATATTCTCTAATACGTTAAGATCATAATTAGGCTCATTTACTTACATCATCATGCTTACATCATCATCCCTCAATTATGACATCATAAATAATTCCAAATCTTATTTAACTATCTTTTCATATTAGTTAACTTAAGTTAAAACAATCATCTTAAGCTTAATCATATTAAGTGTTTTCAATATCAAAAACATCAATTAATCATTGTTCAGTGGTTCCGTTTAGGGGTATCGTCAAAATTTCTCATTTCAACTATAAGACATGAAACTCTCATCATATCATATACTTTTCATCATTAGCAAAATTTCTTATCATTTTCATACTAATAACATATAAAATAAGACATTTCAATCAATTCATGAATGCATAGTAGGTGCTTAATTGAGGATGTGACAAGATGTGAATGTGAAAGTGTAAATTTGGATATATTTCATATGGATAGGTCTTAAGATAACATGTTCATGCATTAAAAGTGACCATAAGACCAAGTTATGATAAGTAAAAAAATTTCACAAGTTAATAGTATGTTGAAATGTGCATTTTAGTGCATTTTAAGAGGCTCTTTTAAGGCATGTGGCCTTTTGAGTTTTGGAGGCCTTAATGGATGAATTAAATTGCATGCTATAGCTTGAATAAAACCTTGATAAGTATAGTTTCTTATGGTATATGGCTTTTTTATATTAAAGGCTAAAAAGAAAGCTTAAAAATTCATTTAGTTCAAGTCCATGTAGAAATAGTATTTGCACTATCTAGTTTCAACATGTTTATGTTCTATGCCTTAAATGTCTAAGTTTTGGTACTTTATTTGCATGGCTTAATACCTTGAGATGTGCATGACATGATGGAATAAAAGTAAGTGTTATTCATTGTCCATAAGATGGTGAATAAGGATACCTAATGGTGCATGCAAATATGGTAAGAAGGAGTAAGAAACATGAAAGGAAAATGACCAAATGAATAGTAAAACATATAAAATGAATAGTACTCTTGATCAAATGAATAGTAACTTGCCTAATATGGCGTAGTAGTTTAATGTATGGATGTCTTAGGCTGCTACAATTGATGTTATACACACCTAGACCTCATAACTCTTTATTATACACAAGAATACACACTTAGAGGCATAAAACAAAGTTAATGCTATATGCCCACATATGTTATGATGCAAGGACTTAAGTTGCCCGAAAGGCATGTATGACCCCTAATTGTGAAATGTGAAATGTTATAAGATGGAATTATGCTTATATGCTTATTATTAATCAAAATTGAATGGTGGCTACATGTCATGAATGATTATGGATTCTTAAAGATGACAAGTCAAGTACAATATATGAATGACTTTACTAAGTGAATGTAAAATAAAAATGCTACTGGTTTAACAAAAGAGACTCATACTTCTTTGTAATATATCGATAAGGGTAAAGTGGTAGCAGGTTTGTACTATTCACTTTATGATCCTATATAGGGCCTTAAAATGATGACTTCTCACTTGATGGCTTATGATAGCAACTTAATGAGTTTATATTGTGAATGGTATCATATGATCATCATTGCATACGATCATTAAAACATCAATTATGCATCATTTCATGAATCATCCTTACACAAAGGCATATTCATGATATATCATACAGAGGATATAAGGGGGAAAAAGAAAGTGATATACAGAGCAAAGTTCAATGAAAGCATATTAGATCATACAATGACTATCAATTCCTATGATGGAATCATATAATATAGGTTCCTATCATGGAGCCATAGAGAAATGTTATATTCCTATAGGAACCAGAGAATGATACAGTATAAGTACATAGAGAAATGAACCCAGTACGAGATTGGGTAGAAATGAAATGATACAAGAAAATCAGAGGGAGAATGCAAAGCATGACTGCATTCTCATAGACATACATTATCATTCATATATCATGAAAGTGCAGTTATGAAATGATGAATGCACTACAGTTATGCTTATACAGAAAAGTATATAGAGTAATGATGTTCAAATATAGTATTTTATACAAAAACAGTTACAATGGATCTTTTATGGTATTTGTTCCTATCTTTACACAATATGTTATATGTGTTGCCTATAACAAATAAAGAATGTTACAAAGTAACATGATATAATATGGTTATATTACTTAATGACTGTTCACCATGATTTGATGTTATTATATTATCTACGATACATGATCATGTTATTTTCTCATTTTATAACACCATTGAGGTTTATACTCAGCGTTCATCATTTGATGAACACAAGACTAGGACCCTAAGGTGAGAGTTTAGATTGACCAATCTACAGTCAAGGGAGGTTGCAATTATGAAGAATCTCATTCTTGGAGTAGTTTTGGATAAATGTAACATACTCCAAGATGTCTTTTGTATATGCAGCTTGTTATGTTAACCTTAGCGGTAGTAATACTTATATTGTAAACTTCTATTGTATGTAATATCAATACCATTAAGATATGTAAATTTATATACACGGACCTCATATAATGGATGATAATATAGTTATGAATAACTGATATAATGCATGCATGCTATTGTATATTGATATTACCCATGTTTACTATTCTTACTAGATTATATTTACGCATGATCTAATATAACTAAATGAATTACAGAAGCAAAAAAATTTCATAGATCTTTCAAATCCCTTGTATGATAATTAATGATTTTTTTGCTTAGGGGATTATTAACTATTCTATGGGTGCATATAACACTAAGTTTGGGTGTGACAAGGACCATTAATCCTTGATCTTATCATGGATTTTAATTTATATCAAGAATTCACTATTCTTTTTACTATTTAAAAATACATATGCTTTTTGTGCCCTACTCACTTACTTATTCAACCAATCCCTTATCATGTTAGTTGTTAATAAAGATAATCATTTAATAAAATCTATAGACAAGTGAGACTTATGGTTGTAATATACATATATTAACAACATATACTTTAGGCATAAGTCTTATAGTAGAAGATAATGCACAGGTGCACAACCGTACGTGTATCCTAAGCACTATCTAGGTAACCCATTTTAAAATTGAGTAATAATAATTCATTATTAAAGCATACACAAACTAGTTATATTTTAGAAGATATGTGCTTAACCATAACTCTTGGCAACATTAATATTAATAGTAAAATCTAAGTATTGATCGTAGTGTATACATACTTAGAACCAATAGAATTCTCATAATATAAATTACATTTCCACGTTAATTATTTTAAACCTCATTAATACATATACATATAGCTTTACTAGTATTATCGCCTTTCAAGAGCATATTGTATAGCTACTAATCTTCATATAGAAGTTTTGACCATTTAAACAAGCAACTAAAATTTAATAATTTGGTCCAATAGTTTCTTAGTTTGTATATTTCAAGGTAAATCCTTAATTTATCATAATACGCTAGAATATAAGTATATTATTATGTGTTTTTATAGGCAGTAAAATTGGTTGCAACATTTTATGGAATCTCATTTCTATCTAATTCTTTTCTTTAGTTTTTATTGCAACAATAATCGATGCTTCATGTATTTTAAGATAATAACATACACATATTAAGTCAACTCAATCTTAATAATACATATGCATTTGACTCTTCCCTTTTTAAGTTAAAACATGATTGTCATAAAAGCACACATATATGTATGGGAATCTGATTAGTTTAAAATTAAATACATGTATGCACGTACATATAAATAATTGTTTATAATATAAGATCTTCCAATGTTAGGTAGAATATGTGTGCATCTTCTTTAGTTCATGCTATTATAAATTAATAATTTTAATTTGTGATCATGTCAATTAAAAAAAAGGGCCAGGATGTAGAATTGTATGTGCATAATGGACATTTCATGCTTTGACCTTCTCGTTTCAAGTTTAATCATTCACAATCTATGTAATTATCCTTAGTTTCAGCAAATTGTCCCCTTCGTCAATCTTCATCAATTAGTAGCTTCCTTTAAACATGCATTTAAATAGTTATCCTTTATTAATAATAATAAATTATACGTGTATATCCCTTAGTTTATAGAATCATATACTAAGTTCTTGGGCTATGATTCCTTATCTACTTGTATTAATGCATTTGCCAACATGACTCATACTCTTGGTTTATTGTCCCATTCATGCGCAAGAAACAGATGTATACATATTACATTATATATTTTACTTTATTCATTTAGTATTTAATTGAGCATTGAAAAGGTTATTAAGCTTTTTGTAATCTACGTTCTAAGCATAATTCTACTAATATTTACTAAATTTTGAATGCATGACTATTATTGATCATAAATCTATATAGTCAATTAAACATACAAGTTAGGCTTTTTTTTCTTATTTACCAACATGAACTAATATCCCTCTATCTAATGTCATATTTTATTAAGAGTTGAAAAATTATATGCATGCAATCGATTAACTTAGAATTTACACTTTCTACTATATGATAAAATACTATTTTAAAGAAAGTAATGATTTAATTTCTAACTCTTTGATTTAATGAATTTATCAATTCTTTCCTTTTTATAACTTTATTATAATCTCTTAGGGAACAAGTATGTTGCTAGCATTTCATAAACAATTTAATCTAATCAAATTTACATATTACTTACACATACACATATATTAGCTGCAAGACTTGGTGCTATCACCTAACTAGTTTGGCGTAAGATCATATTTACATGCACTTACAGAAAGTCCATTTACTGCTAAATTATGTCTAAATAATGGTTCCACTCAATCACTTATCAGACAATTATTGAGTTGTTATATTAGCCTAGTTTCCCCTATATTAAACTCATTAACCAACCTTTCAGCAGCTTTTAAATTGAAGCTAATAAATAACCTCAAGGATAATTTATTAAATCCTTAGAAATATTACAAATTGCCCTTTGTAATCAACATAATTGAGTTGAACATAGATGATTTATACACACTCATATATATAACCATGCTTATAATTCTTTTTGCCACTCATGTAATAGGCATGGTTAAATCTCAATTTCATTGCATCATTTATACCTTCCAATATACATCAAATGTGTGCCATGTTTCATATGCAATACACATAATCTTTATAGTTGATGGTTTCTATTATAATAGCTGTACACACACTCATCTAAAAAAGACCTAACCTATGTTTTAATAAATCTAATCAGTTCATTAATTTTTTTCATATAAGGGATCAAATTTCCTAAATCACTTAACAAGGTAACCTAGAATTCTTAGTCTCTTAAATACAATTCCATCCACTTATTCACTCTTACATGTCTAATAGTTAATATACTTAACGTTAATAAGAGTCTTTCTTGCTGTATTTGCAAGAAAATTAAACATACATCAATAACTGCCTTAGTTAAGCTAAGTCAAGAACATATAGAATCAATCAATTGTTACACAAAACATTCATCATGTTTAATATTACATATTACTTTAATGAATCATATATATATATATATATATATATATATATATATATATTTCAATTTATTAACACAATAAGTAATTTAATTTCTTAAACTCTAATATACAATTAATAACCATTTCTTTAACATATACATCATGTGCATAGCTCTAGCACTCTACTTTATTCATGGAAACCATACAATATATATATCAACCAACTAACCACCTACTTCTTGCATACATACACATGTTCTTGCTTACCTTAAATTTCATGGTTAAAAATGATTTTCCTTAACAACAAACCTTCCTTTATCATTATTAAATTTGGTCACTAAACTATTAAGTCATGTTTTTCATTAATCCATCCTACTATCCCGATGCTCCTTTTCATCTTTAAGAGCATTTTGAAGTCCTCTAGAAATTATGTTCTTTCCCAATTCCTTAAAGGAATTAATTAACAATGTATAATCCATTGCTTGGCAAGCTTAACTCACCACCTCCCGTAAGTGGCAATTATTGTCCTCTAGCATCCCCTCCTTAAGTTTTCTTTCCATTGTATTCAATTTATCCAAAACCATAATCATAAGTCAACATAACTAGATAATTTGACCAACTAACCTTTATATTAATCAACTTATTCCTATATATATAACTCAATGTATACACACATATTAAATCAATAATTTAATTTAATTATTATTTTTAACTTATTCATTATTAAATATCTACTATGATACTATTGTAATTTATACTAACTAGTTAATACTTCTAACATATATTCTCTTAATTCATTTCATTACATTTTTAACTTATCCGCATAAGTTTTATATGATTAAAATCAATCATGGTAATCAATCCATAAATAATTATACAAAAATGATGAGCGTGATCATACTTTCCATTAGTTTACCAAGTTGATATATATATCAATATCATTATTATAAATTCTAACACTATTCCTTTCATGTTTAATTCCATGAAATTATATTTATTCATGAATTATTCTCATGTTTACCAAGATCACAATGTGACCCTCCACCAATTTATTGCATACTTGTAATACTAAATTTACCAATCCATTTATGCTTCTTTAATTTGGTTGTATAGATCATACATAAATTGATCAAACATAATGAATCATAAATACAATTTCATAGATAAATGTGTAAAAGAAAAAATTATGGATGTGATATTATTTTAAATTCAATTAGATAATGCATTATCTTTTTTATACTATACCATCATACTTCACTATAAAACAATTTATTAGTCATATATATATATATATGTATGTAGATATATACACTTATATGAGATAGTTTTAACTTTACTAATAATTATCACTTAAATATATATAAAAATGTTGGATGTGACAAACAAAAGAAAAGATGATACTTCCATTGTATAGAAGAAAAAGACTAGGAAGACCAAGAAAATGATGAATTAGATCTATTAGGGAAGTAAAATAATATATAGTAAAGTGTAGAAAATGTAGGGAATAAAAACATAATAGGAAAGCTTGTAAGAAACCGACAAAAGAAAGTTAAAAAAAGGCTTTGTTAATTACATTGTCATGTAAACACTTCAAGTCATATAAAATTAATAATTTTATTTGAAACTAATAATCATAAATATTTTTTAATGCATTTTATTTGATGACCTTTTTTTAAATTATACTAGTTTAAAATTTAATAACATAAAATCATATGTAAATAACATTTGATAAGTATAAAATAAGTTTTCTATAAGTATATGAAACATATTATTTAAAAGTGTAAAATATGTATAAAGTATGTTTATTATAAGTATATGAAATTCATTTTTCTTATTATATAGAACATGCTTAAGTATTAAATAAGAATATATTAAGTATGAATATATATATTTTAGGAATATGAAACATCATATATATATGATTAATTTTTATCAATAGTTATATGTTACTTTATAATGAATTTTGATTTCATAATCTAAAAATTATTATATCATTGTAATCAATTTTCTTAGCTTAAATATATTATAAAACCAATTAAACATATCATAATAAAATGAAATATATCATATACTACATAATCAGTTTCATATATTTTTTGCATTGAAATCATAAATAATGTAGTAACTAATAAGTATGATACTTAATATTTGAATACTAAAAGTTTAAATTAGAAACAAAAATAAACTAAATATAAATTATTATGAACAAAAAAAATCTAAAAAGATAACTTTGTAATATAACTTACTTTGTGTTTCACTATCATTAACATATCCTTCTCCTTGCTTTCTCAACCCATGGAATTATAATGCCACATGTAGATTACTACAATTCATATCAATTAAAAACCCCTCAATAGGAATAAACTTCCCCTTAATGATATACTCAAAAAAAATATAATAAAAAGAACACAATCACCATCTAAGAAAATTAAGAAGAAAGAAAATGATAAATAAAAGATTTATTAAATAAAATATAGTAATGTAACATACTTATTAGATTATGTTAGTGAGTCATGAACAAATACAACTTCAAATGGATTGGTAGGCTTCTTTAATGCCTAAGGACCTTCATTAAATGAGATATCTTGATGTTTACTATAAAATATAATAGATTTAAAAAATAAAGGCAACATTATAATATATACATTTAAAGTCCTTAAAGCAGTAACATCATTCTTTACCTCATGCAATGAATCATAGACATAAAAATTTCTCTCAGGCATGTATAATCTACCATGTATCTAATGTCATCTTTTATCAACATGGATAATAAATAAAATATTATCCACATTATACCATGGTGTGTTGTATATAATAAGGCTAAAAAGAAATCAACATGCATCTATTATGTATCTTAAAAGTATATAATAAGTATTATAAAATTAAACATATGAATAACATTGAAAAAACATTATCGTAACTCAATACAAGCTTATAAAAATCTAAATTTTAAGAAATGATTAGAAATATCATCAATATGAATATTATAAATAAACATTTGAGTATTAAAGTATTAAAACCTAACAAATGCTAAAAAATAAATTATATTTTATAAGTCCATCAAAACATAAAATAACAATCATGTGAATAAAAATCATCACTAATTTAAAACTATAATGCAAAATGAAAAAATGAAAAAATATATAAAAATGTCTATAACAATAATATTATAAAGTAAAAGAGTATTAGAAATATAGAAAATACTTGTAGCAAATTAATTATATACTAATTATTTTTGAAGCATTAAATCAATCAAGCATATAAACTAGATTTAAGGAAGTTCAAAATGATGCTAAATGTATAATAAAGTTAATCAAACTTTCAAAACTAGTGTCCATCATATTATAGTTGAAAAAATCATAACTTTTCAACTTGTAAAACAATGATAAAAAATTGAACAACTTTAAGTATATATGCACCTAAAATAGATTAAATTAAAAAGATAATAAATACTCACTTATTTCCTTTGCAGTAACCATTTCTCTACCTATAATGACAAATTAATCCACTTTTGACTTTGTTAAACCTTCCCTAGTTCTTTATCAAGTTCTTTGTTAACATATTTTCTTGAATTATTTTCAATCATTGATCTTCCAACAGTACCAAAATATTGTAAAAAATAAATATTTAAGAACATAACTTGACTTAATTTCCCTTTTTTATCAAATAAGCTTTATCTTCAGAAATACCTCTCTTAGTATAAGGAATTAATCTTTTGCCATAATCACATTCATCTTTAGGTTCCTATTATTTATTTAAAAAAGAAAAGTATATACTCTTAAAAATTTTTAGCAAATAAACCATAATTAGACATAAACTAAACAATTATAAAAGAATACACATAATGGAATAAATTATTGATTTTATAATTGAACCAATGATTTGATCCTAAATAGCTAGATCTAAATCATTAATAAATTAACTTGTTCTATAAATAATATATTCTTTACTAAAAATTCTTATTTCAATTTTAGAAACACCACCATCCTAAGAAAAGAGATAATCGCGTGTTACAAAATAAAATAAAGTGAAAAAAATGTAATTAAACTTTGACACCTTAGAATAAGAAGAATATACCTTATTCTTCATTCCATGATAAAAACCATGAGCATGTGTAGAAGACCTTTGCTTTTCATGTTTTATTTAGTAACTAAGGTAACATCCTATAAAATAGAGATGAATTAGACAAGTACATAATTAGTAAAACATTATACATAAATAAAACATAAAAAATATATAAAATAAATATAGATGTATAGTATGAAAAATTTATAAGAAAATTAAATAATACCTTATTAAGAATTGATATCTCAAAATATGTTTCTATCTTATTAAGTTGAAGATCTTCAAGTAAATTGTTCTATGAAGGAAAAATCACATCGAAAAGAATAGGACATATAAAATAATATAAATGAAAAAGAGAAATAAGACAACTTTTAACAAATTACCTTTAAATCAGATTTCAAATCCATACTTTGAATGGTATAATCTTTTTAAAGAACATCAATGTTACATCAACTTTCACCATAACAATTATACTTCTTATTATGAATATGATTAATTATATTTTCAAAATTTTTTTAAAAATATTGATAACATAATTAAGTACATAATTAAATTGGATTGGTAATCTAGTGTATACATTATTAAAATTTAAAGATTTTAAAATAGGAAATTTAAATAAATTTCAAATTATAGTGTTGAAATTGTGTTCAAGAGGATGGATTAAGAGTTTAAAGATTTAACTAGTACATGTATATATGTGTGTATATATATATATATCATTAAGATAGAGGGTATCCAAAACATCTATATTTTACTAAAGTTTATTAATTTTATAGATTAAATGGTTTTATGTGAGTGGGCGATTACATGAGAAAATATAAAAGCAAGGAAGGGACTATGGGTAATGAGACTCTTTATTAGTCAATTCCTATTCCTTTTATTTAAATCTATGTAGAATAAATAAACGGTGGGCAATAGATCGATCAAGATAAGTGTTAGTTCCAAAAACAATGGTTAAGAAAGGGGTGAATTGATAAAATTTCAAAATTTAAAATAATTTTAGCAAATTATTTTAAAAATAGTGAACTAATTTAAAATCTAGCAAGCTATTTTATCAAAACAAAATCAATTTAAAAACAAATCAAAGTTGCAAAAATAAATTGATTGATTTTAGAAAATTTCCTTTTGAAAAACAATAGATTGATTTAAGTGAAATCCTTTTTATAAAAGTCTTTCAAAGTAAAACAATTGAAAATTATAAGGTTAAAAATAAAAAGAGAAGAGAAGAATTAGTGAACACATGATGTATAGTGGTTTAGCCTAAATTCCTACATCTAGTATATCAAAACCATTATTTTAAGGCTCTACTATAACAAGCCATTACAACAAGTTTTTAAGGCTAACTTGGAACCTTTATAATCAAAAGTTTTCAGTAGGCGTACTTGCAACCTCTTCAAGTTTTAGCAAGCTAACTTGACAACCTCAAGTTTTCATAGACTCACTTATAACCTCTTAAAGTTTTTCATAAAAAGGCTTACTTGGAAACCTCTCACAATTCATGAAAAGTTTAAGAATAATAATCCTTACAACTTTTATAAAATCTATTGAAAAGATTGAGAATATATATGCAAATGAAGCTCTTAGAAAAACACTTTAGATGTATATATATTTAATCCTTTATCCAAAATCTCTTAATGTGTTTTCTAACTTCAAAACTCATGTATTTATACTTGAAAATATGATAGTTATATTTCATCAATACATAAAGTATAAATATACAAGTTAATCAAAATCAATTCGAAATTAATCAAAATCAATCTAAAAATAGCTTTTTGTTACATTAAATCAATAAACTAATTTATATGATAGATATATTTATTATCAAAATTGATTTTTGAAAACTTAGCATTTTTAGAAAATGGAAGCATATCCAAAAATCATTTGTTAAAAGAGAATTTTATATTTTGAAAGATATTTAATTTAAGCTTCATAAGGTATATACTCTTAAAATTTTCTTAACAAAATTTTAATATTCCTTATCAATATAATCTCTCAAAAATCCTCTTGTAAAACTTCTATAAAATTCATTGGAATTCTTTCATGAATGTAATTGATGAATTAGGTTTCCATTATCAATTTGAAATATTTCCATCTACGTATGTAACTTAATATATTTGAGTTTTCAAAAATCAATTATATTAAATCTATAATAAAAATATTTGAAAATATAATAAAATCCTAAAATATTTTTAAACTATAAGATAATTATCTTTCCATATCTTGAAAATAAGTAACCATAATAATCCTCAAGATAATTACCAAAAAATACAAAGTCAAATGATTATGATATATCTAAATAAGATTTAAATAAAAAAGATGTTAACCAAGTATATACCAATTATCCAGTTAAAACAATCAATCATGGGAAATATCAAGACATGCGTGATTAACAAAAATTAAAAGGAAATAAAGTATTATTTTCAAAATATAAACATTAACAAAACAGAATAAATAAAATATACTTGAATTAATTAATTAATGATTTAAAATCAATGAATTTTAATTTTTGGCAATAATCAAAATTGGAAAGTCGACATTCTCCTCCTTTTTGGTGATGATAAAACTTGATCAAAAATAAAAATTGAAAACATTAAAACATAATTTTAAAAATATTAAAATAGAATTTTAGAAAAGCTTCCCTTTTAAATAGTGATGCCTTTTGAAAATCCATATGTCACATGTAGGTGAAGGAATGCTCCCCCTAAGATAATGCACACGTGTTGCTGCTCCCCTTGAAATATTATCATATCTAAATAAGCAAATACAAATAAACATATATCCAACATACACGATAATATATCATAAACTATAATATAATATCCAAAACAGCATGCATGCATAATCAAGCAATCGAAATTGCATGCAATATAAACCACAACATAAACCATATTCTTCTCCTCCTTTTTGTCATCATAAAAAGAAAAGAAGACATGAATACAATACTAAAATATCAGTAATGGTAATTGAAATTAGAAGCAAAGTAGCAAGTTGATTTATAGAAAATGGATAAGAAGAACTTCCAGGTGCTCTTGGTGGGATTAGCTTGGTCCTCATGATAGAATAAGGTCTAATCATTCTTCCCCGAATGTGCTAAGCTATGGAAGGCTTGAGGACAATCTGTGTATCTTCTTCTTCTTTTATCTCTTTAATTGGTTATCTTCCTTTTAGTTTGGATAGAGTTTTAGCTGCAATATCATCTTTGTTAGCTTCAAGGTCCTCTTCTTCCTTGTCCTCCTATAGCTCTTGAAGAATTGATTCCTCTTTTACTAGCTTTGCCTTAGGTTTAGGTTTATTGTAAACACTATCTAGTAGGACACCTAATCCTTGCATCTCTATCATAACATTATTAATGGCTTTAGCTACATCAATGTTGACAATAACAATCTATTTTAACTCTACAACCACAATACCTATAAGTAACTTTAAAATTATAACATAAAAATAATTAAGAGGTAGTTAAAGTTTACTAAGCAATGGTTTAAAATATTTCTTCAAAATGATGAGAATCTCTGATAGATGGTCATACTCCTTCATTAGATGCATTTTACTCTATAGGATATGTTTAGTTGTCTTAACAACTTTGGAAAAATTAGTTGATTATCCTTCTTCTTGCTTCTTTAGTTTCTTGATAATCTGCATACTTAAAAAGTCCCTTTTTTTGATATATTGTTGAAAGTTTCACCATCAAGACTGATCTTAAAATGCTTAAAAAAAACTATTAGAAGCATTCCATAGGGTAGTCCCCTTGATATGGTAACATTGCTCATCCATGACATAAGTAAATGATAGAGATTCAAAGGTTTATTTTTCACTATATTCCATATCACACGAACTTCAAAATTACTAACATATGTGAAACTCCTAGATCTTGGTAAAAGAACATATGATATAATTTTGTGCAAAATATAGAAAGTCTCTTAAAGAGCACTTGCACTTATCTATTCTTTAGTTGAAATATTTTGATTTCCTGAAATCAGTTTCATTACCTCTAGCTCATTATATCCTTAATCTCTTTCAAGTATTTTCTTTGGCAGATATTAATACCTTTATTTGGAATGGCAAACGCTTGCCCAATGTCTTAAGTTATGATAATCAAGCCTTTTCTTTTAACCTAAAATCTGTAAAACTCATTTTCTACAATAACATTCATTGACCCATAAAATTATCTTACCAAATTATCATAGATAGGTTCATTGAAGTGAAAGAGAGAAACCCATTGTTGATTCTCAAATAGACTTGCAATACTCTAAAATTGATCATAGGAGTCAGCCCAATCGATGATCTTGAATGGAATAATCTTTTAAGAAGAGAAGAAGAAATGTGATTCTTCTACTTTGGCTTTCTTTTCTCTTGAAGGAGAAGGTGAAGGTTCAATGATTTTCTTCTTTGCCAATATAATCAAAGAAAATGAAGTGTGATTTAGGGATTTAAGGTTTTGTGAGAGAAAGAAGAAAAGATTGATAGAGATGAAATAGTTGAATGTATTTGGTCTTATGGAAATAGTGGGAAGTTTGTTTATAAAATAGAAAGAGATGTTCTAAAAATACAATAAATATCTCAAAAATCACACAAAATAAAAGTATTCGTGTCGCACCCTAATTTTGGACCGGTCGGATTGATTGGGATGAATCAAGCCTATCTCCTCGTCGTTTTGCCCTCACAGGCATCTCAGTTTGTCCCAGTGCATTCCAGGATTCAAGTTAGGGTTGCCCTAGGGGCATTTTTGTCATTTTGGGTACTTACCCGTACGGGTAAGTTTTGAAGCGATTCGGGTATGTTCCTTACCCGTACGGGTAAGTAGTTTACCCGTTTCGCTACCTTAACTTACCC